>JAZGTJ010002809.1:0-39574 GCA_036877575.1 Botia almorhae | reverse complement strand
ACAGACTAAATCTTATTTTAAATGAAAGATTAGGACTGATAACCCAATGAATGTGGGTTCAAACATCAGAAAGATTCATGAGCTACAAGATTTATGAACTACTGCTGTGATGTCCTTAAGCAAGGCAGGGGAGTGATCCCTGTAGTACAACTTACTGTAAGTGACTTTAAGCATTTACTAAATTATTGGACCAATTGTGTAATTGAAAATATCTCACATGGCATAAACTTAAATTTTTATCATGATGCTACTAAAAAAGATAAAACATCTAAATCAACTATTATTTCAAGTACAGTAGATTCTGGAAACATCAAATGTAAACCATTGTGATATAATCATAACTGTTCCCTATAGAACGTGCTCATTTAATTCAGGTTTTGTCAATATCAATACTGTTGTATGGCTGTTTACTCTGTTGTGAGGTAATTATGTTTTTTTTACTCAAGCATTTTAAATCAGACTACTGTGAATTAAAAACATCATTACCAAAGACATATTACCTAATTCAGAGTATTATTACAATACATTTGCAAAATGCAAAGATCATTTTATTGCTCATAGATTGCTCTTTAACAGCTTTATTAATGGGGTTTTCGGTTATACTCCATTTAACTGTTTCTCATATGTTCCTTCTAACATTTCATAGGGGAAATAAGAAGAGAAACATTAGACAACTGATGACTATAAAATAATGTGAATAGCGTAGCTCAGATAATAAAGTCTTTGAGAAAACTGAGAAATCTTTGAGTTCAATGAAATCTTTAGCTTTTTTTGCAGACTTTGGCAAATCTGAGCACTGGCTTTGACATCATGAGACCTCTTTTGAAACTCTAGATGAGATTAGATGAGTTTAATAGAGATGTTCTCTGAGGAAAATCTGAGACGCAGAAGACCTAAGCAGTAGACCCCATTGCTTTTCCATTTGCTGACAAGGACAAATAATTGAGAGATATTGATGAGCTCTCATTTGTGATTTGTCTTTACAATGGGTGGTATGTTTGGATCTTGGATCAATAACATACCTTCCATTGAATCAATATTGAATACATGAAGTAAACATTTACCACTGTTTGAGTAATTTAACAGAAGGATTAGAGTGCTGTCAATTCTATCATGCCTCTGGAGTACATCTCTGACTTCAGGGTGGTCAAGACCTTGTATGTTTAGGTCAGGTCACTGAGAGAAGACATTTGAGCAATAGTGACATCAGCAGAAGAAAACAAAATACTTTGTTTCTCAGCATCTTCATTCCTCAGACCTTCTATGCATTGACTAACTAAACAATTAGTGTTTACAAAACCCATATCTGAACTCATTGTTGAATGATGTTTAACTTTCTGTTTAGGAAATGATTCAGACAAACAAACGTTCACTTCACCTAAAACAGTAGGAAATATCACCTTTTGGTGTAGTATGGGCAATTAGTGTCGAGTTTTGTCAAGCCATCACCAATTTAATTGTAATTTGTAAATATTAATTCTCAAAACATGTATTTATGCATGAGTTGTACAGAAATGGTTTCATTTTATACAACTTTTTTAACTTAAGTTTAAACCCTAAATTAAAATACATTTTGATACATGTCACATAGTATCTTACTAAGAAATAGCTGTTATGTCATTTAATGTTTAAAGGAGCATAACACATTCCATTGAATCAATATTGAATACATGAAGTAAACATTTACCACAGTTTAGGTAATTTAACAGAAGGATTAGAGTGCTGTCAATTCTATCATGCCTGTAGAGCACATTTATGATTCAGGGTGGTCAAGACCTTGTAACTAAACAATTAGTGTTTACAAAACTCATATCTGAACTCATTGGATCACATGAGTGAGTGGTCCACATGAGTGGTCCACATGCTGCTGAACTTTGATTGAGTCCCACTAGAGAGGAAATTCATATATGGCCTTCCAGCCTTCGGAAGCTGTAGCTATACTATTATTGTATTTTGACAGCACATGAAACATGAAAAGATGTCTTGCCTCCAATAATGTTTGATGATTGATGGATGTCTGCAAGTTCTCTGGCTTAAATCAAACAAAACATGAACTTGAATCAAACAAAACATGAAAATTGGTCCCATGCACCAATTTTCATTGGATGTTTTAGAGTTTGGTAGTGTGTCATAATCTAATCTGAACACAGCGCTTGGTGAATAATGAATGTTTTTGTCATCTCTTATTCATTGATACAAGATGTCAATGCTTTGTTTCTTTCATTCTGTCTTGATCCTGCTTGGACGGCTTTTCTTGTAGTTTCTGACCTTAAAAATGGAGACAAAGTCAATGTGGCACGACACTGACATCAATGCCAAATATGGCAGCCGTGTTGCGACCTGTAATGTCTGAAGCATGCTAACCCTAACTCATGGCTCTCATGACTCGTGGCACTTGTGCTGTTAGTAATGTGACAATGAAGTGATTTGATCTGAATTGTGATTTATAACAATATAGTTGTGATGTGCAATGCGCTTTTCTCTATGAATTATGGCCCAAGTGAGATGGCCAATTAACTATTAATCGCAACCTAAAATGTTCATTACATTATAAATATGAGAATGCAGGTAGTGCCCAGTGCTGTAGTTTATTACACTCAGACTGCCTGCATGCTAAAAAAAATGTCAAAACATTGAAAATAAATAATTTCCTGCAGGTGTTTCTCATGATAAATAAAAAATGAAAGCTATAAAGCTGAGATTACGTAATGAACAAATATTATACCATAACACTGAACTTTTATCTGTAGCTAGAAGCTGTTTGTTGAAAAAATATTCAGCTTTGTCTTGCATACCCTAAAGAATTTTCCAGTTTGGCCCACTTGTTGGTGAAGTTGAATATCACTGCTCTAGGCATTCTTTCAACCAACTTCACAAGATATCCAACAGGGATTTTTTTTAAACTGTATTGAAGGAGTTCCCACAGATGCTGGCCAAAGTGTCTTTCTTTTAAATTGAACTTTTACCTACATACACAATTTATATTTGTTTAATAAACCAATGCCATGCTTTATAATATGGTAAGATGCACAGCACAATAAAAACAATACAACAACACATTGAAATTAAGCTGCACACCAGATTTGCTCAAACACTAGAGGCCAGCTGGTCCAATTAACTGGATAAATGCTATTGCCATTATTTTTAACTAAAAAGTAATTGTGTCCTGTTTTCTTATTTTTGTTGTGTTGTGGGCTATTTTTGTTATTATGGCTTAATTTCGTAAATTTTTGTTTGCTTTGTAAATTATGTTGTCTACTGTATATTTAGTATAAGCAGAGCATAATGTCATGGGTGTCCAAACGTTTAACTGGTAGTAAACGTAATATCCAAAAATAACATTATTTTATATTAATTATGTTAATGTGAGACAGTCATTTGTCTAACTGTGTATTTGTCCGAGGATATATGAGAGCATAAGTGTGTGTGTGTGTGTGTTTGTGTGTGTGTCAGCCGAATCCTGCCAGGGTTGCATTAGGCAGGCCAGGCGAGTGTGAGGTTGAAGGAAGAAGTCTCAGGAGAACAGCAGAGAGAGAGAGAGAGAGAGAGAGGAACGCCTGAGGCTCATCCCACTGTGTGGAAGACTGCCTAAGAGCTGCCTCGCATACCTATTCACCCTCACCCTCAGTGCCTCCTCTACACTTACTCACTGCCTTATTCCAGTCACTCATGTCCTTTATAGCTCCATTCACACAGGATAATGGGAAATCAACGTCCAATAAACCTCTGTGTGCTGAGCATAATAAACTTCGACAAGTCCACTAAAGTCATCACTTAAAAATATGCACAAGGTAGACCTTTTAGTTGTGGCTTGGATTGTTTTTCCTGTGTCTTCTATAAATCATCTGTTCAAATGCTGTGATAGGAGAGAATACCTTTGAAGACACAGAGACATTAGAAGTATGAAAATACTCCATTAAGTTAAGAGGGTCCTAGAATATTGGCCCACTCTCTTTTTTTAATTGGCACTGATGAAAGTCACTTTTATCTGCCCTAACCATCACAGACTGAACGGTTGAGATTTTTCACCCCTTTGATACCCCTGACTCCTGTGATCTGCTGGACGTGCCTTGTTTTCTCATTCTAGTGCTTTTGTCTGGAAATGAATATAGAGTCATTGCTCCATAAGCCACAGTTACAGTGCTTTACAGAACATATTACGATTGCATGGGATTTATTTTGTGTTCCTTTTAATTCAGTTTGCTTCAGTTCGGTCTGAATTTGGATTCCTGTGATAGAGTAACTGGAGTGTACATGGTGGGTTTATAGAACAATGTATTCATGGGTTTGTGGAATAATCCAAGACTTGTTTTATTCATGCATGTTTTTTGGCTAATTTATTAAAAAAGAAGAATTAACAAAACAGAACATATTTTTTTCTCCTTAGTAAATTTAAAATCACTTTATTTATACAGATGATGGTGCCAAAGAACCATTAATCAAAGCAGCCAATAATAAAGGAGTACGTAATTACAAAATATCTTGGAACATCCTTATTTATTAGATATTTTGCTTTGCTTATGTTTGGCCTATTCATTTAATTTGGCTTGCTTTCTCATTCAAAATATGTGTGGGGATTATTAATGAATATAATTAAGTTTTGCTTTCTTTCTTTTTTCACTTTAGCAATCTTAATCTAAGCTGCATGAAGCTGCCTGAGAGGCTGGGGGCTGATTATATTAATAAACTAATTATGGAGGAAAGCTCCCATAAACCAACAATTATTCTTCTGTCTAATAAAGCCTGACTCAAGGCTAGCCATCTATAACCAAGCGTTTTTTATTATTGAAATAAAGTCTGCCATAATCAACAATGGTTTCCTTTATCCTGAGAGGAACTCAGTATTGTGATTATTCTGTATTCATTTAGAACATATTTATAAAATAAATGATTGTGACTTATCTATTTATATATCTTGTATATTTTAAAGTGTTTTTTTATCTGAAACAGTAACTTGTTTTTAGTGTTATTCACCATGTCAGTTAACATGGAGACACAGTTTCCAACCTGTAAGTTCTGATGCAAGCCAGTGGCATGACAATGCAGCTATTTGCTCTGGGCGATTCTAAAATGAATCTGGCAATGTTGCAGTGCCAGAATGATCTCAATCATTCAGTTTATGGAGAACACAAAAACTGAGCTTAAGACTGCTGTCAGGGAGTAGATGCTGTATGGACCATTAAAGAGGTGTAAACTGATGATGACATGAGAGATAGAGGACTGCATAATGTCATATGTTTTGTGAGTGTGTGTGTGTGTGTGTTTGAATATGTTTACAAGGACACAAATGTGTATAAAGATGTGTATAAGATATTTATAACAACAAAAACATGGTTTAATAAATTGCTAAATTGCTTAAAAACACACAAAATTAAAAAAAATTTGTTAATTAAAATGCAAAAAGTTTTCTGTAAGAGTTAGGTTTAGGGGGAAGTTTAGGTAATAAAATACAGTATAAAAACCCTTATGTCTATGATGGTCCTCATAAACCACATATGCCAACATTTGTGTGTGTGTGTGTACTTTATTGTATATAAATATGGATACCAGCAGAGATAACGGCAGACTTGATAGATAGTTCTAAATATTTCACATTGAATCAGGCTTTATTATTGTTCAAATTAATAATGAGAAAATTGTCTCATGGTTTATCAATGGCCAATTCTGAAACTATTACATTTGCTCCCCTGAATTCAAAATATGTGAATACAGAGTTTAGATAAGAGTTTAAAGATTTCCTTCAAAAAAATGTATTGTTGTTGAAAGCTGTTGCCCAGTTGGATCTACTGTACTGTTTGGGTTACTTTTCAATATCAGTTACTGTAGTAGCTAGTTATTCTATACTAGTTAGTGAGTGTTAAAGGAGACAGACAATCTTTTCGTATAGAAAACATATTTACATTTGCATATTTACTACTGCGCTTATTTAATTGCAGTTGGTTATAAAAGATCCCTGTTTCCTCCCAGGCCATGTACATAAAGTATAAATGTATTCATGTCATGATAATTGTGTGAGGTCTCATGAAATCAAAACATTTAAAGAGCCTCTGCCTGCCTGTAAGCTGCAGTAATTGCCTTCCATCAAATAAATGTACTTTTGCCACACTAAGTTAATGAAATCAAGCTAAAACATTTATTCTTGAAATGAAATGCTTAGACCTCTACCGTATAACCCCAATGACCAAACTAAGACTGGAAAGAACAGACTATTATTGCTATCATAAAACATAAGCATCTACACAACACCATGTGCAGGGTATGTGCAGTGTTTCCTAAGGGAGCACAGCTGGCTGCAGGTACGATTTGACAGGACACGCTGCAGTCGTATATTATCATTATTGTGTCCTAAAAGGACAGAACCCAGTTCCATGCATGCTGCATACTCAGTGTGTTCTACATCCACTCCAGCCGACAACCGTCTGCCCTTGTGCTTCTGAAAACCTCTATGAATATGGATTTTCCTCACTTCCCAAACTTGCCTCAAAGACAACACGCCCTGTTCTGTTCCAGCATTACCTGGCCCCAGATTGCACTTTGCCATTTCACTCCTTCATCATTATCTTGGTTTTTATAAGAAAAATATGAGGTTCTCTAGTGCAAAATCCACATAGTTCTAGAAAAGAAGATGGTAAATATGCTTAGAAACAGAAAACAAAAGCAGAACTGCTTCCAGTTTTAGATTTTGGAGGTTATAAGAATTAATTTCTCTATTAATGCTTCACATAATATCCCATGTGGTTTGTTTTTAAGCTTTCCACTGAGTGGTTTAATCAGCCCATCCATCCTGTGAGTCACTCCAGCCAGAGAACAGTAGGAGCTTACGGCTTCAGTGAGCTTGTGTTTAACCCAGAGTTGCTTACAGGAAATGAGTCCTATCCCCTTCCCGATTTTAAACATGCTCACTATGAACTACTTCTGATACCCTTTAAACCTTTCTATTTTATTTATCTTTATAACTTAGTTATATGTTTTTTCTTAACCAAATGTTCAGTAGTTAATGCCTTATGGTAAAATGCTTTATTGCTGTTTAAACAGTCTTCTGCTTGAAACTGTTTTCGTTATTATTAACCAAATAACCTTATTTTGGATGTTCCCATAGTTAGAGCTATTAATATTCATATTTGTTTCGACTAGATGAGCACATATTGTTGCAGGGCAACCAAACAAGCACACTGTTCATTTTTGAAAATGGATTTTGATTTACAAGATAATCGGTTGTTGTTCAACAAGGCTTGTCACTGTCACTGTCACTGTATTGTGAATGCAACAGTGTAACTTCACTTTCTCTCTTTTAAAATGTGAGATTTTATTTTGTAGGCTACAGGTGACTCCCACATAATGGGTGTGTGATTTATGACAACTTTCACATTTTAAAAAAAAGCAAACAAAAAAATGTATAGTATTGACAATATGTGGTACACAGAACAGCAGTATTAATAACTAAATATATATAACCCATAAAAGGTAGATAAGATCTCCTAGTTGTTACCTTTAAAATATTTTTGTGAGACATATATCTATAAAATATATATTATCTTTCAAATGAAACAAATAGAAGATCTTATCTTCCTTTTATGGGTTTTACATAAAGACACAACTGTGGACATATGTAAAGCATCATATTGAATTTGACTATTTTCCTTAAATGCTTTGGGCTATACAATTAATCTCACACATGGCTTCACATGGATTACATGATATAAAAAAGGGAGTGCTAGCTGAGGTTTGGGCACACTATAATTAATTGATACGGGAACTCTTACAACAGATTGTCACAAGACCTGCTAAAAGTTTGTGGTGCTTAGGAGTTCTGTGATTGACAGAGAACATGATGCTTAGTTCAAAAGGCACCACATTTGCATCCACAACAAGATTATTTTTGATAATTATGCAGCTGCTCACAGCAGGGAGATCTTGATAAGAATTTTGATGGATTCTATGTAATCAACCAACTTAGCATATATATTGTCTTTTAAGGGATCTGAACCTTCAGATTAGTTCAGATACTTGTCAATGCTAGCTGTTGATGTGTGTAAACAGGCACAGAGCATGAAGTTTACATGTTTTTAGGATGTCATATATTTCTGGTATATATATATCAATCAGAAGGGTATCTAACTAGAACCAATTAAACATTGGTTTTGCAGGATGAACATTGGTTTGCAGGATGTCATGTTTGAAAATGTCAAAAGGATGAAAACATTTTGACATTTTTTAGGCCTGTTTGACTTGACTTTAAATTTGGAGTCACTACACTACAATTATGATTTTTGCTTTAATGTCACACTAGTGGGCTACATTCTCAATGTTTCCCAGCTGTAACATTTAGCTAATTTTGGTGTTTTAACCTTTATTAGTACCACTTTTTAATTTACACATCATTATCATAATTATTTTTAATTAAAAAAAATTTAAGTTTACGAATATTTAAGGACATTTCTCCACCTCACTGCAGCTCTGAAATCTAATCTTTGTGTTTAATCTGTGTATCACAATAACCTTACTTTATGCACAAGAACAAATGTAATTTTTGTGTCCTGGTCAAGTCTGTCATAAACATCAAGACACCATTTTGAACCTGGATTTGAACACAAGATTTCAAAGCTTTGACTGAGAGAAAGATTTTAACAGTTTAATTTCCCTCACACAGAGTATGGCTTCGAAAGGCTTTTTGTTCCATTTGGAGCTTTAAGCCATGGTAACTGCCATTGCTTATTTTATTTACTCAACAAAGCCAATTTTAACCCGCATTTGGGGCTTGTTGAGTTTTAATTTTGGGCCTTGTAAATAGTGAGCCCAGTCTGCTGGGCTGTTTTGGTCTGTTTGTTGTTTGCTCTCTGTTTTAGCTGCTGAGATATAGCTGACTCACAATAACAAAGAACACGCATGACTTTGACCATAAAGAGGATCTTCAAACAGACAGATCAAGCTTAGAATATGATGGCTGAAGTGTTTGATGTACACATGGGAAAGCAACTGCAATGAGGCGTGGTCTGTTGGGAAACCCCAGAGGATTAAATTACACTGTGTTTCGTTCAGAAAAAAAATGTTTGTTTCAGAAAAAAAAGTATTTGTTTTTCTAATTTACTTTTTCAATTCATATGTAAATTATGACAGAACTGTGAGTGAGTTGCCCCTTTCCCCGCATGTATGGGCTATACAAACAGTCGACTCTGTATTCACATGTTCCTTTGTTTGTTTGTTTTTAGGAGAGAGATTCAGATTTGACTTTACAATGCACATTAGGAACTACCATCCTCAATGGAAACTTAATGAAATGAAATATAGGGCTAACTGAAAATTTACTGGAACAAAATTGGGTCGACATCACAGATAAATGAAAAGAAACTGAAAAGCTGAAGACCATGTCAGATTGCTCCACCATTTAGATGGTAGTTTTCTGGTCCAGTGGCACTGAGGTCCTCAACTGAGGTTTCGAAGCAGCGCATCAATGGCTCTATTGATTTGCTGATTAATGCAGCACACAGCTATAGGCGCTGTGTGATAAAGGCAGTGTTTTTATTTGTGTATGAGATCTGGATTGCTGAATCCACAGAATCGAACTGCTGTGTTGATTTTTCTCATTCACGAAATTTGGTCATGTACTCTCCAATTAACCCCTCATATAATCAGTTAGGCAGAAAAAATCAGCTGTGTCAGGCAAGGGAAGAGATGCATCATCTACCAATACAATAAATTGTACCTTAATACAGAATTACCTGTCAATGTCAAATCCATAATGATCGGGGTATAGATTAAAAGTCATTTCATGACATGGAATTTAAATGGAATTAAACTAGCCATTATCCCACAGGATGTCTTCAAAGAAACTCAACAGAGTAATATTTTTTGTAACTAAAACACAACTTGGATAATAGTGCCTTTCTTCATGTCAAGTGTCAGGCAAAAGAGGATAAGATGAATCTCAAATTCTCAACTGCATATGTCATTTCAAAAAGCTTCTTTTAAGTTTCAATTAAAATTTTCATTGTTATGAGAAATTTTATTTGCTTGGGGCATCTGCTATATCATCGGCTGATTACATTTAGCCTGAGATTACACTAATCAAACAGTGCAAAAAGATCAGTAAACAGGAGATTTTTTACATAAAGTTATTGTAATTGAACAGTCTTTAATAATAATGTCATATCCAGTGAATTCTACCTAAATACACTATTACTGATGTCAAATCTGTAACGGTATATACAGATTTAAATTATCAGGGTAAAGAATTTGTCGTTTTATTCCCTGACATGTAATTCAAATGGAATTGCACTGGCCACATCCCAAAGGATGTCTTATGAGACAGAAAAGTCACACAACAGAAAAATATTTAATAAAAATAAAACTTCGATAATAGTGCAGTTTTATTCCCACATATGTCAAGTTTGCAATAAATAATGCTTCAAAGCATCTTGTATAATATAGCCTTATAGCCTTATACCTGTACTTTATTATAGCAATGATCTCTCTCTCTCTCTCTCTATTTCTATCTCTCTCTCTCTCTGTATATATATATATATATATATATATATATGCCGTCTTTAAGGCCTAGTGAAGCATCTGAACCTGGAATCCGCTGCTGTTATGTAACAGCCCTTGGTTAGCAAGCCAAAGGCGACTATAACGAAGGAACAAAACTAGAATTGAGAGAAAAACCTGGAGAGAGCAACAGATCTCATCTGGAGGAGCCCATCTGGCAACAAATTAATGTCCATATGACACCAGTATATATCTCTATGATATACATAATACAAGTCATGTGTTCATTAAATAGACCAATGGTACCCCAGTACATTAATATAGCAATAATTTTGAACAACTTGTGAATAAAAAGACCAATCTGTAAGAATAATGTTTGGAAGTCATATACGTCCATCCATAATTAACTGCAGGGATGCAGTCTGCAAGAACCAATGAGAGGAATGCAGCAGTTAACGCAGAGATCTCATCATCTGGCTGGTAAAGGCAGCCTGTTGTGTCTGGCAGTCGTAACATTTGGAAGCAGGACCCAAATTTAATTCTGGTATAGTCTCTAGTAACCTGAAGATGAGCATCCTAAGACAGAAAAAGAAAGGGTTAGAAAGGGTTGGAAAACTGAGACATATTAGCATAGCTGCTGTTTGTATCAGTTTCAAGCAAAGATAATCATGCATTTGTTATGATTGTGTCCAAGCTAATGTAGCTAAAAGAGCTAAAAATAACAAATTTGGGATATGAGCTGTGTGAAGGTTTGACTAAAAAGAGGAGTCTTTAATTTAGAATTAATAACTGTGGGAGTTATAATCTCTTGATTAATCTGGAGAATTCATTTTTCTCAACTAAGTTAAATACTGTCAACAAATGACACAGCCATCAAATCATATTTTGCCCTACAGTGCCACAATTTTTACCATGTTTCAATTAGGTCAATTAAGAAATACTGACATAACAATTTGAATCTTCTGATTAGAGTGACTAAATTTGAGCATTCTGGGAAAACAAATGTTCTTTTATCATAACCCCATAAAATAAAAGTAAATGTATAAGACTATGTATAATAATACTATGTATTATATTGTCTAAGAACAGTCCATACTAAATTTTAACACATTCCAATGATTGATTATTACTGTAATATATATAATATATATGTAATCTATTTTGAGAACACCTCATATATTGTATACGGTATGAGTTAAATAACATGTTTATTGGTAATTCATATTGGAACATAAAATGTTTTATTAGATTTCTCCATTAATCAACGGATGTTTCTTGGGATTTAAACCAACATTCTCTGGATTGCTTGTGGCCTGCTCCAGCAGTTGAGTTACAGATGTAAAGTGTTGCCACAGATTTGTAGTTAAAGAAGACAAATTTCAAGGCCACTGTGGAGATGCCTCAGGGCCGTGATGTCTTTGCGGGAATCAACACTAGGGAGATTGGGAGGCAGTGTGCTGGGCATGTTTTACATGCAAGAGTGGAAGAGGGGCTGCATAAGGATATTGATTACTGCTGGGATCACCAGGCCATGAGCATATCTCTGTCCAACAATGTAATCATCACAACACCAATTGTAATTCACTAGATGCTATAGCCGGATCAAAATGAGCCCCGTAATGGAGCCGGGAAGGGGAGCTGACAGAGGCTGAACAGGTTTGCCCTCAGATGTCCTTCAGCATATTAACATCCCATAACACATAAGATTATGTTTTTGGCTTATAATACTACACTAATAGAAAAAAAACATCCTGATAGTAAAGGTCATAAAAAGTTCGAGCAAAATATGATATACAGTATACAGTGCTTTTGATATACAGTATACAGTTGTTACTTTTTTGTACTGTCGTTAAAAGTACCCAAAGACATTTTTTGTTTTATGTGCAATACATACTGTATACAGTGTCAATGTTGCATAATAAAAAGCCTTCTCGACAGCAATTACAGACAAGCGTGTTATATGAATAACATTCTTTAGACGTCGTAGCTGCAGAATTTTTTGACCTCTGAAAAACTATGTAGGAAGAAAGAGATAGTCACCTGTCATCAGCCCAGCTGATCCCTTGACAGACATCAACTAACAACAAGTCAATCTGAAAAAGTTGCAGGCTGCCGCGGATTGTCAATACTCAATCAAGAAATGCCTTCTGGTGGTTAATGCTGGGGCTTGATCCTGGATCATAATGATATCCAGCTTCAGGAGGGGGAGGGGGGAGTGTGAAGGTCTATCTCCCTGGGTGTTCTGGATTGGCTGCAGGACTTAATCCTTTTCACCTGCGCTAGGCCTGACTGCCTTGTGAAACACAAAGTGTGGATTACATGACCAATGTTTGGACAGTTTGGACAGAGTGCAGGAATTATTTCAAAGAAACAGGGAAATGAATCTTGACAGAGCTTTGAATGTTTAAAAATAATCAGAGTAAGAATAGTGAGCAAGTTTACAGACTCATTGGTGACTGGAGCCAAATACATGTAATTATATTTTGCTGATAAATAGCAGGAATATTGGCCAAACTAGCTTGCATCCGTTGAATTATTTGCTTGTTTACTAGAAATTGGACCAAAAAAGATGTGAATATTTTCAAAGTAGTCATTCAATTATGATAAACACAGGCTTCCCGAATTTATAAATATGTTTAAGGTTAGTTTTCAGGTTAAAGTTGTAAAGTACAAACACACACACACACACTCACACACACATATATATAGAACTTTAATCACTTCCTTAAATAGTTTAAATGAAACAACAAAATGTACCATTGCAGAATTTTGCAGAAAATTGCAGGTTTTACTTCAGTATATACAACAACTGCTTTGTACTGCTTTGTGTTTTGAGGTTCTGTGTGTTTTATATGTTTATAAGCTAATCTTCTTTTACATATTGCCAATTATTTGATGTCCACTGCTAAATCAAAAAGCCAGTTTGCACCTAGAATTCCCATTGTTTCATACACTCATCAAACGGCTCTCTTTCAGTTAAACTCTGCCTCTGTTAGCCCAGCCTGTCAAAGTCAAGTAAACAAACCTGAAACACAGCTGTTCAAACTCAAACTGAAATACACAAGAGAACAGAGCAAAGCAAACCACCAGCACAAAGGCTGTGGGGCTGAGATTGCTCTAGGCCTGTAGTCGGGCGGTTGAGTATCGTGAGCTTGGATGAGATATGTCATTTGATGTTGCATACCACATGTTGTTGTAAAAAACTGTATCATTACTTTAAAGAACTATTTCTATCTGCTCTGGCCCCTGAAATTTATAATATATATATAAATATATCATTATATAATAGATATATATATATGGTGATATATAATGGTGTAATTTAATGTAGTCAGGGTAATTTAGGTCATTTTAGATAACATTATGGATTTGAATAAATCCAAGTGATGCAGAGGTTAACACAAGACACACCTTGTGATAGAACATTTTTGCAGTGCATGTTATTTGCATATTATTGTGTATGCATGTTTAGATGAGGTAGACACTAAAGGGGAGAGCAGCAAGAGTACTAGTGAATTTGTTTCAATTTCTGAAAATGTTTTGCATCATTTGTCTATGCATTCAACATTTTGTCTTTCCTGTTTCATTTTATGAATATGAAAATAAAACTTTGAGGGTAAGACACAGTTTGTTTGGATTGTGTTGTTGAGTACTTTGGTTTCAACTGTTCCAGCTGACAAAAATCTCCAAAAATATTTCCAAAAAATCTTGGGAACTAAGACATGACAAACCCTCATACCCATCATAATTTTATCGGCAACCTAGTTTTAAATTGTGTAAAATTAAAAAAAGGTTCCCACACTGACTATGACCCAGATGGTCTATTTAAAACCATTTTTTCGGAAAGACAAATGTTGTCTCTCTATAACTCAATATGTTTCGTAGTTTACTCTAATTGGCTTGACTTATGAGACAGTTCATATTTGCACTGCTTTTCTATGTATTCATTAAGTTTATCTGTCACAAGAGTTTTGTTAACTTCTTGTGCGACAAGTCCTTCCATTTTGGTTCTGCTACATCTCAGTGCTAGAAGGAAATCACATCCAACACAATGCAATGCAGAAGCAGACAGCCATGAATTAATTGATGCTGCAGCGAGGTGCTGTTCCTGGCTAACATATTGATTGAATGTTTAAGTATGCAAAACATCCGTTACACTTTGAGAAGAAAAACATCACAATATACAAGAAGTGACTCTGAGATTAATAGCACCCTCCGCAGGAATATGTCAGCATGGCAAACTGAGTTCGGCTTCAGTTTGGAATACCGGAGAATCAAGCTGAGCATTGAAAATGTATGCTTCTGTGTATCATTTGTGAACACCCTTGAGATTTGCCGCAAAAGAGGCTTCATATGAAGTATTTTTGTGTCTGCTTTGTGTGGGAAAACCTCTGTGCAGTATTATTGCAGAAGAAGAACTTTGTATGAGTGTCTGTGGCCTGTAACTGATATTTATATGATGAATAAATAACAGCATGAAGTTAGGCAGATAATATGACATGTAATCTTATTTTCTAAAAGAAAAGCATCTTACATTCTCAGCATTTGCCTATACAGCAGAATTTTCTCATAAACATTAAATAATCTAAAATGTGAAACATGTAATACAGAATATAAAATTAGAAAATTCAATACTTGTATGTATACCTGGGTGTGATTGAATTTTTATCTTTTCTAGAATATAAAAATAAAAGAAAATACAATGACAACAGAAATATGTCCTGTTTTTACAATGATACATTTCCATGTGATCCCAGGATTCCTCATCCTTGGGCCAGAGAGTGTCTTCATCTTATCAGAGAACAGAGCTGTGTCATCTTTATGGGATGATATCAGAGTTTGGCCTCTGCAGAGCTGCTGCTGATTCATCTCCTCACCCAGGTGGTGTTAACATCAAGCAGATCCCTGAGATGGCCTGCAGATGGAACCTCCGCTCAGCTGCTGCTCAGGAAGCCATCGATTCTGAGCCTCAGTGTGGGTAATGAGAAACATGATTACATATTCTCTTTGTGGAAGATGATTTTTATATTTGGAGCTCTGTTGTAAATTCTGCAGAGGAAGGTGCAGAATCAGCACATTTAAAAGTCTGGATATGGATCAGAAATGGAAAAGTTCAACATACCTCGACTGTCGCAGAATATATAACGTATTTATGTATTTTCCCATTCTTTATAGAGTTAATAACAGTTCTGAAAATGTGACGTATTTTAACACTACGGCAGAGTTCATGGAGTTGAAAACCAGCACTGGTTCATAACACAACACTACAGTTAGGAGAAGAGTAAATTATAATTTAATGCTTTCCTTTTTATAACACAATAGCTAGTTTTACTACAAACCATTTATTAAACTATTTTAAATATCACAAAAAACATGAAAAATTTCAAATGGACAAAAACCCGTTTTAAATGGACAAATTCCATTTCCATTTATTCTTGGTCTTTTGGATATAATTTTTTCACGATCATAAGGAAAGTCATTCGTTTATAGCTAACACTTGAAAGCTGGTAGTCACACACTTCATACTCATTAAAAATTTACACCTTCTAAAGGTTCCATTTGACTACAAAGCTGTTAAAATAAATGAAATGCATCCCATTATTCTGTGTAAAGTTTAGAAAATCAATAATCATTACCACTGTCATACTGCATTGTGGCCCACAAAAAGCCAGGACCTGATGCTGATGTACATTATTTAAACGAAAGCTGAGGAGAATAAACAGACTGAATGCATGACAAGCCACTCCAATCTGAAGCCTGTAATGGGCCCCTAGTGGCTTTACCTTGCAGAGAAGATTTGCTCTGTTTACCCTCCCCAGCTCTGATAACATGCTGTTTTCAAAAACTCGACCTTGGGCACTCAGGCATAACCAGTCAAATCGCAGTGCTTCAGTCCAGTTGGGTAACGTTTTATCTCAGGATGAGCCTGTAATAAATATTTCAAATGTTGTGGGGACTGCAGTCCAGACTTTTGGTTTCTGGTATTGTGTGTGTGTGTGTGTGTGTGTTGCTGAATATCAAGTTCACATTATAAATGTAAGGAGCATCAAAAAAGTGTATATATCTCTGAAAGCTATAAACAGCCCTGAGCCTTCTGGGTACTCATCAAATTATGGCAATTGTTCTCTTTTAATTACTTGTAAATTCCGAAGTGACCCATCTCATTAATGACAGTTAATATCTAATAGAATACATCAATGCTACACTAATTGGTTAACTGTTTAGGGTGCAAATTTGGCAGTTTCTACAAAACATGATATTATGTGTTTGATTTAAAGCTTTCATTTGTTTAGGGAGATTATAATACAAATTCTTAAATGTTTGAAAATGTTTAATTCCTTTGTGAGCTTTTGTTTGTGCTGTGAACGAAAGGCAGCAGATATACAGTAAAATAAGCAAATAAAGTGAAGGCACTGAGGTATTAAACGATAAGCAGATGCTTTTAACTGCTGGGTCGCAAAAAAATTGACAGGTGGAGCACTTGTTGAATTTTTCTGACAACAACTTAGTCATAGTCATAAATTATTGTGAGATTCTGTCAATCTGTCAATACCTTGTACTGAAAATGTGTTTTACAAAGAATTTCAAAAAAATATTTTATTACTAACCAGATTGTCATATCTGTGACACTTTTATCCCAATTGCTCAGCTACAGAAGGATTCTGAATAATTAACAACACTGTATAATAGAAAAACACATGACGCATTATGATCAGACCCAACAATAGCATCAATCATTAATCAATAAACCAGTACCACACACAAATTTAAACCTACAATTCTAATGTAACACATGCACACCCACATTTAAACAGTGATGAAATATGAACATTTCTGCCTTTTCTAAACTGATTTTCTGGAACTGAACCACATTTGCCTCAGTGTTATAAAGGATTAGCACAGGTGTGCTGGAACCATTGTGAGTTTTCATTAAAACGTGTGTCATATCCCACACCCACACTTTTCTCCAGCTTGCCCTGCTGTAACCATATGGACCCCATACAGAGTCCTATTATACTAGAAGACTTAACTTCCAGAGGAGAGAGAGAGATTTATTTACGTATTTGCAACACTATACTCATCTGCATTGCACTTGTCCTCTTTGTTCACTACATCTGATTCTGTTTCCTATCTTTGCACTGAGAAGTGTACTTTCATGGGTATGCGTAGACCAAGCATTGTGTCAGCATAATTGTTAAATAGAGTTGTGTGAGTCTTATTGTTCCTTTGCAGTAAGACATTCCAAATAAAGGGAAAAAACTTTTACCTGTAGAGTATTTAGTAGATGTCAAAGACTGCCATTATCTCAGAAACAAACGAGGTCGTCAGCGACCTGCCAGACAGCGTTGCCCCAACATCTCTTCCATTCGGACAGCTGTCATTGAGATACCAGTCCTCTTACAACTAATCAATCAAGCTGCCGGCATGCTTATGAAAGAGCAGCTCTCAGCAGAAAGACTAAGACAGGCACTGTCATTTTGATTTAGACACATTCTATAAAGAAATCATTTACCAAGCAAAGGACACCCTATTACAGCTTGAAAAAAACGTGAAAACTTGAACATTTGAAAATGAGAAATATCAATATAACCTGGCTTGTCTAAAAAATGTATGGCACACAGCAAAATACGTTCATATAAAATTTTTATAAAAAAATGATTGATTAATTAATTAACAAATTAGCACATGTACAATGTCTCGATCTTAGGTCTTTATCAGGTACATTATAGTATCATGGCCAAAATGAACAGGGCATGTTTGTTTCAAATTTAAATTCGGTCTGATTATTTGCTTTGTTTTTTTCTAAGCTAATATATTTTTTTACGATCAAGCCATCAGCAAATAACAGTTACAGGTGAAGAGACTGAGCATATAGGTTTGGACCGGTGAGATGATTTCTGCAAATAGCAGTATGCAGTGCAGTGCTCTGGGTAGATGGGGCACAAACAGGTTTTGACATATTCTAAAGCTAGTGGACCAATCCATGCAATTTTAATGTACAGTGTGGCCTTGGGGAGTCATATATTATTGAAATATTAGTGTGGGCTTCGCTAGTGTTGAAAATGGCAAATTTGACAAAAATTGACTAGAGATATAATTTGAAGCTGAGTGAAGAAGTATTTCATTATATGGGGATTAATTTGATGATTTTGTTCACTAAATTGTTAATACAGGCACGGGCATTTTGCGTATCTTCTCTCTGCATGTCATACAGATTTTAAATACAGCGTGCAACCCTTGTGAGTGTGTTTCATATGTAGCCTCGTGATTCATGATGTTTGATTCTGCAGTGGGGAGTGGCATTACACATTACACTGATAACATGGGACTTCAATGCCATGATTCTGTGTCACGTTGCAAGCACAAAATTGCATTTCAAGTTTGTAATTACATTTCTGGTGACAACAAATAAATAAGGTTTTGCCTCCGGGCTATTTCTGAACTATGAGACCCTGTTTTAATCTACCCACCTGTCGATATGCTTTCTGTAATTATACACATTCATAAATATTTAACATTTTTTCTTGGCTCCAGTGGTGTCAAAATAATAGATTTGAGAAGTCACAAAATAGTTGAGTTGGCTGTATTCATAGCATCACATGTATTGACAGAATGGACTTATTTTGGATCCATTTTGTCACAGGCTGCAGTTCTGTTAACTAATGATCATTAAAATCGACACTTTAAAATTGAGTGATATTCATACCAGAGCTGCACGGTAAAATACAATCCCAAAGGAAAAATGTATTGCTTAGAGGTTACTTTCTTCAGTTCCCAGTTACACTTCAGTGATATATTAACTGTGCCTTACATTTGCATCAGAGTTCAAAAGAAAAATGTAAATACACGACAATGACAATTTTGGATCTACATTAGAAGTATAGAGCTTTAAATTTGTATGTGAATAGCAAATCTCAGATAATTTAATCTTAGATTTGCATAAAAAATATTTGGGGTAATACTGACATCTCTTACTTTTGATAAATCCCTTTTTGCTTTCCATTTTATCTCTTTATTGCTGTCTAGTAGGAACAACTGAGATTGTAATTTTTCACACTTGTGATTTTTCTGCTATATGATATTACAGATATCATTTCTTCGTTCCATTTTTAAAGTTACAGCAAGTTCATGTTTCTTATATCCACAGTCATTATTGATCATAATTTGTCCTTTACCACAAACCACCAATGTTCTGAAATTATGGGGTTATCATATTTTGATGGTGATCTTTGTGTAGCTGGCCACTGGGACTCAAGTCACCTAATACTCTTTATGGACAAAAAATACAATAGATTCCATAGAATCTGTTAAAAAACTGTAGGCGACAAAACACCTCACAACATTTGCATCTAACCTAAGTGGGTGATGGGGTTTTAAACACATGTGTAATGAGTTCAGAGATATGGGAGAGGAAGTCAGGGGGTGGGCGCACACTGCACTACTCATGCTTCCATCTGCTACTTCTCATTGGGGCTCACTGTGTGGATGGCTCATCGGGCCCCGGGAGCATTTGGAACTGGGCCCAGGGTCCGCCTCCAACATCGCTGGCAATTACCGCATAAACACATTTGAATTAGTGCCTGTATTTGGCCACTGTGGTGTTATCATATCAGCTGCTGTCGGCTGTCAACAAACAGCTCATGGAAACGGCTGTTCAAACAATAGAGAGGGGAAAAGTGTGGCTAGACAGAAGAAAATCTGTTGATGCCGCCTAGAAATATTTCAGCCACGTGTTGTGTAAATGTTTAAACATTTGGCAGGACGCATGAGGTTCTAAACTGAAATCTGGCAGGAGCAAATCAAATTCCATCTATCATTATTTCAAGTGTGAGGGTCTTAGTAAAAAACATAACACTATTATTAGTATATCAACACTATTGGATCACATTGATTCTAATACATGAATATAAGTTTGATTCGACCGAAACGTCGTTGTATAATACATAGCAGTTCAAATGTGAACTGCTAAAAAAGCTCATGTAACGCTCCCCCACATGACTGTCTTCAGTCAACTTTTGTGCTTGTTATGAAGACAAATGTCTTTAATGACATGGTGCTGGACATATTACAAGGATACTGTATTCCAGAATAGTAGAAATTACATTTGTGCTGTAATCAGTTTCTAGACGCCCTTGAGAGATTTGTCTTGTGTAACAGTTGTGTAACAGTTCACCTTTCATTATTTAAGACAAGCAATAACATTCATTATTCAGTGTAATAAAACATATGACCTAATAATGTGGGCATTTATTTGAAGCTGTATACAAATTTGTTAAAAAAGAAGGAAAAATATTGCTTTTTTCTGCTTTCCTTTGGCAGTTTACTCCACATTTGACCCCTGTGGTGACTGTAAAGAATGAGTAAATTGAGCAGATGAAATGATTAATCTAGAGGCAGTGGGAGGCATAGTAGACATCTGAACATGCCCAGCACACACACATTTCTCCCCTTACATATCTCACGAACAGACCCTGTGTTCTGCTGGCTTAATCACAGCAGTAATATGGACACTGTAGTGTCACAGCAATATACTTTCTGTGATAATGTCATCTATTACTCATATTTCACAGCAAGAGTGAGTTAAAAAAATAAGGTACAACAATCTATATTTAGATAGTCCTTCACCATATCAAAAAAGAAACAATTGCAGCCTGGATCTAAATTCCATGTAGATGATTGCATTTTTTTGTAAATGGTTTGCAATAGTTATGCAGTACTTCCTTCAGACAATGAGTGGAAAAAGTTTATGGTCAGGCAGTCCACCATATGTGCACTGACAGTCAAGTTCACTGTAAGCATAATAAATTATAGAGCGAGGACCGGAGGTGTGGGTACAAGGTGCAGTGTTGACGGCAATGTCAGAAAACATCAGTGAAAATGACAAGTCCAAGCTTCTGACCTGCAACAGTGACATTTGAGCCTCTAATCGGAAGGTACAGCTCTCCCCACTGTCCAGCTCCGACTGATGCAGGACAATTCAATAATTTATTGAATGGATTGTGGTGCTGTTCTTTTTATATAGAAAACAAAATGTATGTATTACAAAACTGAATCATTTTTAAACCTGGTGAACTCTGGCTATATTATTGTATATACTGTGTGTATGTTGTCATGCATATTTAAGTGTGTGTGTGTGCGTTTGTATACATACCCTGTAGACTGTAAAATATATGTGCATGTGAATAGATAGTGTATGTATAAACAAAAAACGAGGGAGAGAGACAAGGTAAAACGAGGTTAGTCAGTCACTGAATATTTGTATATAACAAACTTATTGTTTTCCAGATTGTCATTAGACTGGAGTTGCCATGACAACAAAGTGGGATGGTGTGGTGAATGTCACCTTTGCTGTCCAAGCTCTCATGTCTGGAGCTCAGGTCTGTGTGTATATGTCGAGCTCTTGAGTGTGTGTGACGGGGCGCGGAGGGTGGCCCCCTGGGCCCCTGCTGCCCTGACGGCCCTGCCACAGCTGCACTCAGGTGAAACCGACGTGGTGGCAGCAGCATGAAAGCCCCAAAAAACAGAAACAAAATGTCTCTCCAAGATCAAAGACTGAACTCTGTTTCTTGCCAAAAAGCTTTTGTTATGTCTGATTGTGGCTGTGTAGTAAAAATCACTAGAGCTCTCTTAAGGGTGACAACTGGGTGCATTGACAGTAACACTAAGGCATTAATTCACTGGAGGTTGTGTTACAGTAAATTTTACCATTGATAAAATGTGTATTAGGCATAGTGTGATGTGCAGATTATACCACAGTTAGATCACTGGAACACATGGTTTTGAATGGTTTGCTTTTTTAAATGATGGCAACAGTAATAATAATGCTAACAAAATGAATGAAAAATGTATTATGAATAAATATTGGAAATCATTTTACAGTGGATTTAAATGTAGCTCATCCAATCAGAATTCTGAGTTGGAATCAGTTTTATAAAATGTTTTACTAAGGTTCTCAGAAGATTCTCTGTGTCTAAGTTTATAGTTATAATGGTTTACCCATGGTTAAGTTCAGAGAGCCTAAAACATTTTTAGAGAACCTCAGTTCCTGCTGGCAGTGGGAATCACACCTGCATCCTTCGGGTTACAAGTCCGTCTCTCTAACCATTAGGCAACGATTGCCCCCATTAGGACTACCACACTTGGGATATGGATAAAGCAAGCATCCAAACAGCCTGATATGCCGTACAATTTCACAGATTCGTTATTTCAATGCTTTCTGGATGTCTGGATATTTCTTGGCATTTGTACACAGTTAAGAATCATCAAAAGCTGTACTCTCTGCTGTTTAAGGCTGTGCTGTGCTGTTTTAAGGCTATTGTTTCAGGGAATACATTTGTGTCACTTTTGATGTGAAGCGGGCAATAGATTATGCATTATCTCAGATCCTTTGGGTGTACTAGTCTATCTCAGCATTCGTTAAGGCAGGAGGCCCCTGTAGACCTGCTGGGTTCTGCTCTGCAATGTGTGGCCAGCATCTCTGACAGGTCATTATTGGCTATCATGCTGAGTGACGGACGGCAGGAACCAAGCTTGCATTTATTTCATTCACTGTTATTGAGGAAGAGAAGCAGCATTTTTTTTATCAGAATGATCAGAGAGGAGGGGAAAGTGGTAAACCAAAAGGGTTTTTGCTGATGTATGAGGTGGACCTGTAGACTATTCTTGGACACATAGCTTACATTATCTTATTTTAAGTATCATGTTTTTTAAACAGCAAACCCTTGTGAGATTATGTCAAATGATTGTTTTGTTGATTTTAACACATTCATTTGTAAATTAGGCTGTTGTGTGCTATTTGACAGCGGGAACATACTAAAAATTTGCATGACAAAATTGAAATACACATTGATATTTATCATAACATTTCAAATGTTTCAATGTAACTGACAACTTAATAAAATTTGAAACCGAAATATTTTCCAATACATTGCCTGCTTTTTAGACCTGTCCCTGGAGAAGGGTTGTAATCTTAATGTTACCTGAACAAGTTGGAACTGAGAAAAACTTTCCTACCTCAAATAAGGAAACATTCAATATTTACTATACAATCTGGCAAGAGTTTTATTTTGCACATCATGTCTAGCAAGCCAAAATGAACAAGTGTATTTTATCCCAGGAGCTTGAATATTTGCTGACAATCACTAGTACATGTGGTGGAGAGGTTTTAATTGTTTCATTGGTACATGAAAATGTATATCATAGTTAAATGTAGACCAAATATTATATTGATTAACCATTATAAGTAGTTGGTTTAAATAATGGTAAAATGAAAAAGACTAATCAATAATACCTGAACTGAATATATTGTAGTTTACAAATGTGATCTACAGCGATTAAACTATCTTGTTAATATCAAATTAAAATGGAGCAACATTTCAGCTTTTTCAATGTATTGATGTTTTCCAATAGTAATTTATCAGTGGAAAACAAATCATACCATCTGCTTCATAACAAACTGCCTTTACACAGTGAGGGGATACAGAGAATTTCAATGGAATGGTGAGAAATTTATGTAAGACCAGTGAGAACTTCACACATGTGCTTATCAGTTCATTTGTAACAAGTCTGTCACAAATGTTCTGAGCCTGGTGATTGGACACAGAAAGTGGTTCCTTTGTATATATATAGTGCCTAAACAACTGACATTTGCCTGATTTTTCTGTAAACCAAGGAAGGATGAAGCTTCTGCTCTTAGCAGCGCTACTTGGGCTGAGCTCTGCTCAGTTCAACCCTCACACAAAACATGGAAGAACTTCCATTGTCCACCTGTTTGAGTGGCGCTGGGCTGATATTGCTGCAGAATGTGAGCGATACCTCGCACCAAACGGCTTTGGCGGAGTTCAGGTGAGCATCTTGATTGCATTTCAGATCATATCATGATTATTAAATAAGGAGATTTCATTTGAAGTATTGTGGAGCGTTCCATGAGGGTTTAATTTTTTGTATCTCCTGAGCTAAACAATGATCACAATGGTGAAATATTGATTTCCTATTTTAAGATCTCTCCTCCGAGTGAGAGCATTGTTGTCACAAACCCCTGGCATCCTTGGTGGCAGAGATATCAGCCAATCGGCTACAATCTGTGTTCCAGATCAGGAAATGAAAATGAGCTGAGAGATATGATCACTAGATGCAACAATGTTGGGGTAAATACATGACATCTGTATGACAACAGAGTAAATCAGCTTCACCAAACCTGATGTGAATCAAGATGTGAACTTGATTGTTCTTGCTTCCTTTACTTGTGGAAATGTGGAGTCTACGGTTTGTTTCTATAGGTGAACATCTATGTGGATGCTGTCATCAACCACATGTGTGGAGCGGGTGGTGGAGAGGGTACACACTCCAGCTGTGGCTCATATTTCAATGCCAACAAAGAGGATTTCCCCTCAGTTCCATACTCATACTTGGACTTTAATGATGGTAAATGCCACACTGGCAGTGGAAACATTGAGAACTACCAGGATGCCAATCAGGTGTAAAAAATATACAGTGTTATCATATAAGATTCAGCTGTATCATGTAGTTAGTTAAGTGTCTAGTTATTCTAAATCTAATACTTGATGCACAATGTTGGCAGGTAAGAAATTGTCGTCTGGTTGGACTTCTGGACCTGGCTTTGGAGAAGGACTATGTGCGGGGTAAAGTGTCTGACTACATGAACAAGCTGATTGATATGGGTGTGGCTGGATTCAGAGTGGATGCCTGTAAGCACATGTGGCCTGGTGATCTTTCTGCCGTCTATGGAAAGCTCCATAATCTCAACACTAAATGGTTTCCCTCTGGCTCTAAACCTTTCATCTACCAAGAGGTATTTTTATTCATTTCCATTCCAACTAATGGAACAACACTAATATAAAGGTGGCAAAGTCTTTATTCATGGTGTTTCTGTTTATTAGGTTATTGATCTTGGTGGGGAGCCCATCACAGCAAGTCAGTATTATGGGATTGGAAGGGTCACCGAGTTCAAATATGGCGCTAAGCTGGGCACTGTCATTCGCAAGTGGAATAATGAAAAACTGTCCTACCTCAGGTAAGGAAATGGATTTTCGCTATTAAAAGAAATCAGAGACACAATAATTTAAACACTATTGTTCAGTTAACTACTTTTTTTACTTTTGTGTCAGGAACTGGGGTGAGGGTTGGGGTATGATCCCTTCTGATAAAGCCCTGGTGTTTATTGACAACCATGATAACCAGAGAGGACATGGAGCTGGAGGTGCATCTATCCTCACATTCTGGGATCCAAGGTGCAACTTAATTTACAGTATAAACATACTGTATGCAAGGTATATGAACAAGTTGCACATAAAAATTAATTTGTTGCTTTTACCTCAACACATTGATTTTATCTTTGGTTAGACTTTACAAAATGGCTGTAGGCCTGATGTTGGCACACCCATATGGGGTAACAAGAGTAATGTCCAGCTACCGTTGGGACCGCAAAATTGTCAATGGACAGGTAATTGATGCGGCTCCATCAACAGAGAATAAATTGTGCTAAGAAGTCTATTATAATAAGACCCATATGAGTTTTCTCCTTGATGACTGTTTGCCTTCTTATTGCCCAGGACCAAAATGACTGGATGGGACCTCCCAGCTACAGTAATGGAGTCACCAAACCAGTTCCCATCAACCCAGATTCTACTTGTGGAGATAACTGGGTTTGTGAACATAGGTGGCGTCAGATCAGGTGAGTTACTACAGTTTAATTGTAAAGATGGTTTATACCTGCTAGCACATTCCAAAATGTATAATCAGCTAAGATTGTAAGTTGAGAACTTCAAACAATAGAACAATCAAAACCCAACCTTTCTCCATAGGAACATGGTGATCTTCCGTAACATTGTTAATGGACAGCCACTGTCAAACTGGTGGGACAACCAGAACAACCAGATTGCTTTCGGCCGTGGTAATCGTGGGTTTATTGTCATCAACAATGATAACTGGTAAGAGCTGGTTGCTAAAAGATAAATACAGTGTGAGATTTGTATTTCATTTCACAGTCAAAGAGATCATACATAGCAATTATAGCACATTGCCACAGTTAAACGCTGTTCATAGCATATGATCTACAACATTCACTCTGTGCTTTAGGGATCTGGACGTGACCCTGAACACCGGCATGCTGGGAGGTACCTACTGTGATGTCATCTCTGGTCAGAAGGAGGGAAACAGATGCACTGGGAAACAGGTGAATGTTGGAGGAGATGGACAAGCTCACTTTAAAATCAGTCACACAGAAGAGGATCCATTTATTGCCTTCCATGCTGACTCAAAACTGTAAAGGTTTAATGACATTAAAAGATACAAACTAAACACATTAAATAAAAGAAGTGTACAAAAAGGTGTTTCAAGCCTTTGGTAAATTTGGTGGCCTTTTGGTAAATTGTCTGATATACAGCGTTCCTTACACACTGTTAATGTAATAAATATAAGGCACATTAGTCAAGTGTCAGTTAAAATTGCCAGCTGACAGCTGTTATCAGTATCCTGATATCTGTCATTACACATAGTCCCTTATTTCATAGAATGAATAAATTATAACACAAAATACGTATAACATCCACTTTATTTAAGCAAGCCTGCAGTGTCTCATGTAAAATGCAAGATGTCTAAGTGCACTTAGCAATACTTAAATAATTAGTTAAATGAGTCATAGACACATTACCTGTTATCAACTTGTAGCATTAACACTTTATTTACAACAATTTATTTACTGTAATTTATTACTACCAATAAAAATAATAGGCAGTATCAAACACATTGTTTAGAATGTATTCTGTGGGAAACCTAGTGGAGAAACAAAATGCAAGCACATTAATCTTAACACAGAAATTAACGTGAGGTCATGATTCAGGAGAATCCATGCATTGTTATTATGCCACAAATTACGTTTTCCACTTTATTTAGGCCATAGTAGTTAATTTACACTGTCTTTCATATTTCAAAGACGATGTGAGAAAGTGCACCAGCACCACCATGAGACAACAGAGAGCGTTACAAGCTTTATAACATCCTGTAGTTATCCTAAAGGTTTACTTACACCGAGTATAAACTACTTTAAACTCTGATTGCACAACTTTGAACTTTTAATTCAGCTTTGATATGATTTCATCAAACTGATCAATGCATGTCTAAAACAAGCAAGTAATGAACAGTAATTAGATAGTGTTTAGATAAGCTGTCTGCACGCTCTATAAACACCCATTTGTTTGACATCTGATTGTGTTTTGGACATAGGAGCAGCATCCATAAGTGGAGCTTTTGTTGTGAGATGATGGGATTAACATTGATCTGTACAAAATGACTGTAGTCAGCTAGTGTTGTCCCAAAAATGCAATAAATATAAGGCACATTAGTCAAGTGTCAGTTAAAATTGCCAGCTGACAGCTGTTGAATGTTTTAGTTTAGTAAGAAGTAAACAATTATTCTTAAATAGAGCATAGTGGCCAATATAATTTAGATTTTTTTAAATAGGAAAAAATACTACAGTATATATCCTGTAAATGTAATTATTAATTACTTCTGTTTCTAGCAACAGGGCTGTTGGTACACTGTTGGCTGTTAATTCATATAATTATGTTCTAATGTTATGTAACATTATTAAACAAAGAAGAGAATGTTCTTTAAAAAATGTTGAAGAAAACATACGCTTCTTACAGTAATAATAGTTATTAAGCAAAAACATTTCAGAGCTGACAAACTTTTGGCAATAGGCAAATGTAAATGTAAATGAGGGTAAGATAGTGGGAGAGGGGCTGAAGCATGTGCTGGCGGATGGAAAGTTATCCACAAAAGTACAGATGGAATCAATTTTATGATCTCGTTTCACAGTAGTCAGCGAGAAACAGGCTTCACTCACATGGTCTTGCTCCCTTTCTCTCTTATACTCTGTGTTTATATCTCTCTCTCCCCTCCTGTCTAAAAATGTGTTCACTATACCCCCGATGATGAAATACTGTATAAAGAAATTGTTATCATCTAACTTAAGAATAATTTTAATTTAGAAGATTCCCTTATGAATTTGTACAACATTTACTGATGATAATACACATATTTTTTTCTTTTATTTCTGTGAGACGTTATAATAGGCAAAATTACCATGTCAGAATTATGTACCTGGGGTGGAACTGGTAAAATATGTACAAATGACAGTACTATATTATCTTAATAAATGGGCTTAAGAAACTGTAAAACTGTAAATAAAACTTGAAATATACAAGTTTTGAGTAATGAGCATAATTCATACACTGAATTATGGCTGTGATTATTAAAAGACATTAGATTGATGACAGAGTTCCTAATTTTATAGCTTTTAAATACACTGACCATATTTATTAAAGTTTCTTAAATCTTAATGTATTGAGGTTGCACGAATACTGTAAGCCTCAGAAACAGTGACTGATGATTCTACATATGGCTCTAATTTTGAAGAAAAAAGGAGGGTTAGTTGAAATACAAGCAACCCATCTTCTTTAAACTGGCTATGTTAGTATCCTCCCTGATGCGTTGTCCATTTTGTTTAAGCCAAGAAAATTTCAGCCAACAGTTGTCAAAAATGCTTAAAAGATGTAGCATGTAATCTTCCCTGTGTGACCTCTAATTTCTTGTTGTATACATTTTAGAGTGCAATAAGGTTTCTGTTTCTTAAATATAAGAATTCGGGTAAATATGATGACTATAAGACACTGTTAAAACATGTCCAAATTTACCTCAGTTTGCCCCATCAGAAATGATTATATTATTCACCAAGCAATTAAATCACCTCCAAATTAGGACTCCTAATACAATCCCAGTATATGGGTATTTAGAAGTGCTGTTTTGTCTTAAGTGGGAAGGGTGCGAACAGAAGCTGACCAGATGATTCAGGGACTGTGGAATTTATTTGTTTTTGATCATGAATACAGTTCACAGTATGTTCACAGTTTTGCCTTGTTTTGGTCCAATTTTCTGTCTTCCTCTGGCCCTTTTCTGCTAAAACTCACTGCCATAACGGTAGCCAAGAAAGGTTTCTCTGCGAATCAGTGGCACCAGAGCACAATCTGCTCCAGTCTGTTACCAAAAAAAGAGAACTGCTTGGTGCAGACATCCTTACGTACTCTTCAATCTTACTGCTCTGTACTTATAAACTGCATGGTTAGCTATTCCTATAAACGCCCATTTCAACTAGCCTTCAGTTCAGAAAGTTTTTAATTTCTCTTTAATTTGTATCTTTCTGCCTGTCCCCTTCTGAGTCTCCTTCCTTTGATCTTAAACAGAAATAGTGGCTCATTGAAAGATCCAAAGATAGTGTTGCTATTAGACTGCAATATCTGCCAATTATACCATTGAAATATTGGCCATGCATAATGGCACAGGCATTAAAATAACAGTTCACTCAAAAATGAATTTCTGTCATCATTTACTCGCCCTCATGTTGTTCCAAACCCGTAGGACTTGCTTTTCTGTAAAACACAAAAGGAAAATTGTTTTTGTTAGTTTTTTCATGCAATTAAAAAGAACTATCACAAACAAATACACAAAGCCACCATTAAAGTGTCATAAAAGTTGATTTGTTATATTCAGTCATCTGAAGCCATACAATAGCTTCGGGTAGGAAACAGTGAATTTTAGTTGTTATTCACTGATAATCCCCTCCAGCGATCGGTAAACCTCTGTGATCATCAAGTCAGGAAGTTTAACTCAAGAACTGGTTTAGTCTGATTTGTGAACTAATCATTTCAGGCCAACTTTTTGTAAAACTGTTTAGCAATTTTAATAATTTCTTTTCTCATGATGCATGTCAAGGAGAACTAGGTTAGAAGAATACTGAATCTGTTCCTCACACAAAGCTATTATATGGCTTTAGATTTCTGGTCCCGATTGATTATAATTACATAGAAAAAAATGACCACAAAATGTTTACTTTAGTGTTCCGCAAAGAAAGACAGTCATTCGGGTTTGGAACAAACCCGAATGTAAGTAAGTGAAGACAGAATTTTAATGTTTAGGTGAACTATTTGTTTAAAACAAGGTCAGTTAGAGGTAAGAGTCAGTTAAAAGCACAATGGGACTGCCATACCATATGGTCAGCCTAGATAACTTATGCAGTTTTCTTGTGTATATCCACAACCCTGTGCAAATTCACAGAATTCTGTTTCTGTGATATCTGTTTTATGTAAAACTAAACTAAATTATTTTCTTAAAAAGTAATTTCCTTTGTTAAAGTTATTTAAAGCCTTTTCATTTGGCAAATAAAGTTGATCTGTGTGTGTGGTATTGGTATTCACTACGACATGGGGACCAAATGTCCCCACAAGTACAGTAATACCAGTAAATTTTGTCCTTTGATCTTGGGGGACAAGCTTATAAATCATACAGATTGATTTTTTTGAAAATCTAAACTAGCATTTTCTGTGATAGTTAGATAGTTTAGGAGTTAGGGTAGTGTAGGCGGATAGAATATACAGTTTGTACAGTATAAAAAACAGTTTGTGGAATGTTTCTATGTGTGTGTGTGTGTGTGTGTGTGTGTGTGTGTGTGTGTAAAAGGGAGAGAGTCTGAAACAGAAAGACGAAAAGAGCCCTTGAAGATCCAGGAAGTTAACTTTGGCACAAGGCCATAAAATTTTGATGGCGGCTCTTGCAGAATGGAATTAGGAGACACAGAGATGTGAGAAGGAGGTACAGTGGATACAGAGCTTGTCTTGGCTCTGCGGCCAGACACGGATTCCAAGCCACATAAAAATGCACAAAACTTCACACAAAATGTACAAAACAAAACTTTTCTCTCAACTTACAATCTGACTGAAGAAAAAGGGCGCAAGAGACAATACATTGATTTAACACAGTCTAGTTCTGTCACTGAAAATGCCTCAAAGGGAGCTCAATCACCACTGAACTCTTTCCACTAGGGGACACTCCACACAATACAATACCATGTGATATAATAATAGGTAAACAGAATTCCTCAGGCTGCTTTTCAAGAATTGATGTTTAGTTAGTTTTACATCAGGCAATAAAACATTCTGTTATCTTTCTCCAGAAGAATAAGAAAAAAAGTTTGTACTCTAAACCCATTTTCCACTCACTCATCTGGAAATGGTCAATAGGTTTGTTAACTCAACAAATTTCAGGACTTGCCAGGATCTTGGGAGGTGTTTCCCAGTGTGTGCCAAGCACTTTTTAGCCTGGCACCAGAGGGCAGGTCTGTAACCCTCACACAGATTGGCCAGACCAATTTGCGTGTCTTCACTGACACACTGAACCACTGCACCCCCTGACATTATGCCTTTTCATGACTGCAGGGTTCCCAGGCATATTTAGACTTCAAAATCAAACTGCCCACATGTATTTCATCTTTGTCTAAGCATTCATTGACTCATTGCAATTTTTTTTAGCTAGATTGTGCGTCGCAGAGGTTTTGAAACTATATAAGCACAACCTTCCATCCAAGACCATCATTAAGCAAGTGTGGCACATATTTGAAGCAAGCTTGACAAAGCCACAGGACTGGAATATGGTTTTGTGGTTTCATACGACTAACTGAAGTTTGGCTACTCTGTGACATCATGCCACCAATTACAGTGGTTTGATTGTAGGCTGTAGAAAAAGCATGCGCAGCAGAAATAGCAAGACATTTATCAGATCTACTTAAAAGCTTTTGCTGACAAGCTTTCTGTCCCTAAAACATAGCAGAATAGCTCTTTAAAATGTTTTATTTGGTTATTTTTTATTCTATATGGTCTAAATCATAGAAGTTTGCTTTATACATAATTTTTGCATTATGTTTCATACAAACTGGTTTTAAAACATGATGTAAAACATATGATAATGTCTGTCAGATATTCCAAAAGCTTAAACAAATACTGTAAATGGCGTATCAATAATGTAATTACCTTCAACATATGAAATTTAGGGAAAGATTGTAAATATTTATAAAAGAAAAATATATTTTTGTACATAGTCAATAGCTTAGTATATTATGGATAGTTTAGTTTGCATCTAAAGCTAAAAAATTGTGGTGTCTATGGAAACAATGATTCCGCATGAGGGAATGTGTTCCCCCACTTTTTAACAGCTTCCAGATATGCTACATAATGTTCTGCTCCCTGTCATAGTTTTTAAATCTATAACATTTGTTCTATCAGAGCTTTGTACTATCTGACACATGTAAGCAAATTGTTGGCATGGCGGCAAGCCATATGGAAACAGCCCTGCTGCGTGCATATGGTTGGTCACAATTACTTCAGTCATTCTCTTATTTTACGATCTGTTAGAATAACTCTTCTGATTTCTTTATTAGTATTTTGTAAGGAAATTTCCATTACTGATCGATGTGATCAGGTCACATAAGGTAAATAAAAGCAAATATTCTGGCCAAACGCTTAACAGGGCGGAACAGATCACTGGATAAATTGCTTCAGTTGTAATAAAAAAAAGAATCTTGCTTTATTGATGGCCAGATAAAGAGATGTAGCAAAATATGTGAAAATGACTCAAACTATTGATGCAATTGGATCTCTGTGGATCATCAGGAATGCAAAATGGAAACACAGCTTTGACCGCGCTAGTGAAGACCACAGTGGAAAACCTGTGTGATTTCTTCCTGACTGTTCCATCACACCACTGGGAGCATATGCTTCAGAACAAGATAAATGTCAGTTGATGCATTAGGTGGGACCCCAATAGATACCCTGTTCTGGGTGTTGGTGTTTACATAAGCGAGAATCTTCATCATCCCATAATCTGGAGATCTACTGTATGCACTTTGCCGTGCTCATGGATATCTGTCTTTGTGCTACACAGCTGAATCATTTGTCCCAGACCCAGTTCCATGTAACTTCTCCCATATTGTAATTTAGTATCATTCCAGCCCATTCCATTTTCTGAAATGCCATAAGTGTTTTCTCCAGTTCATTGTCAGAGATCCAAATATCAAACATTCCACATTTATTTGATTTCTGCAAATGGACATTCTCTTCTCCTTCATTATTTGCAGTCTGCAGATGACCAGTCACTGTTTCTTTCATTTCCCCTCCTCTGAAAGTGATATGATTATGGGGCAGCTAATCTAGTGCATGTGTTTTTCCAAACCCTTGGCCAGAGCCGCTTTTTGGTCTTCAGCTGGGATTTACAGCAATAATTGGAAAGAAAATCAAACCAATATGTTCTTAATTAATGTTCTCTGGTGCAGAGAGAAAGTGACATCTTTCAGTTTCTCTGTCTGACACAGACATCACACAGGCATCTCATTTGCATTCCTCTGTACATCTGGTAAGTGTCAACAGATGTCAAAAAGCAAATTCCTTGATGTGACAATATACAATTCTTAAGTAAACTTTATAAGAAATAAAAAAACACAAATTGCAATAATACTACAGCTTTTTTACATTTCTTACATAGTGATTCAGAGAAAGTGTATCAGATAGGAGAACATAAATAGATTTTATATCTCCACCTATATACAGAGCTATGTATTAATAATACTAATACCAAATGGAATTAAAGTTTATTGAAATGTTTAAATTGGTCAGTGTTTGCATTCTAACTTTGAATCATTGAATTTAAAGCATTTGATCATTCCTGAGAAGACTGATACATTAGCATTAGATGTTGGTCATTCACTGACTTCCTGTTTAGTCTGGAGGACCCTGAAGTTGAACTTGTTAGATTTAACAGTGATAAAACGGCTAGTCTGTCTGAGGGCCTTCACTTTGTCCTTTATTTATATGTTTTTATTTCAATCGTTCGTTTTTAATTGTAATTTCAAGCAGCCCGTTTTCATATTAATCAGCAAAACCAAACAAACCAAATGAAGACACTATAAAGTGTATAAAGTAGGGTTCAGTTCTCCAGATAGATGTGGTTTAGCCTTAGACATACTTGTGGTGTTTTTATTCATTTGCAAAGAACTTCCCAAGTGTGAACCTTGATTCACCTCAGCCAGTGGCTTTCCTGTGCATCTGCACCTAAGAAAACAGATGAGCCCAGCCAATGCTAATAGATGCAAAATGTTACATCTATCTGTTGCAGTCATTGATGTCAGCGGGTTGACACTATTGTAGTCAAAATTGTTTAAACTTTTGCGTGTGATCTTTTCAGAATTAATAGCCTTGGGAACACGCACTGTTGTAATTAATGTAGAGCCTCACTGCAAGCACATGCAGAAAATCTGGTGGTAATTATACAAATCGCACTGATTTATCGTAACCATATTTATGTTAAATGTTTTGTCATGCTTTTCGTTTCTCATCAGTTCAACCCTGTAAGATTTATGATACATTTGTTTGTACACTATAGTGTGTCTTTGAGCTACAAATCAGAAGACAGCAGGGCTATTGTATGTTTTTCAAAGGCAAAATAGTCAAAACAAAAGGCTAGAGGAGCACTAAATAATGACTAGGCTAAAACACCAGATAAAACTTCAGTAAAAACTTGTGCTGATAAATAATATGTAGTGAGACAATAAACCACAAAGCCACTCCCTTCTAATATTTGAAAAGACAAAGTATCATTAGATTTGAAATATGTATCATTTATATTGTTTCTTACTATTACTGATTAAAACCATTGTTACACTGTGAATGTTTAAAACATACAGTAACAATAACTGAAGCATGTTAAGTGGTAAGAAAACCAAAGAGACCATAAGATATTTACAATAGTACTTGAACGAGCTTCAAGTAAAACCCTTGTAGCATTGGAAACAAGGGTCTTGGCTCCTACAAAATCTATGTTATATGTTTAATTATCCCTGTCTTTCCAAAACAAGATTTCAACAGATATGTCAGTGCCATACTATACACTATCCATTACTGGAAGAAGGGCTTAGTTCTCATTACGAATAATACATTTGAGCTCATATGAATGCACCATATGACACACAAAAATGATTACCAAATACTTTGACCACTTTAAAATCAATAAATTAAAGGGATTGTATTAGGCTGCTACTCTTCAGCAAATAAATACATCCTCAGACTACAGCACATTCCAGAGTCTTGTGGTTGAGCAAGTGTTCCATAACCTACCACACGCCGCGGTATTACTGTAAGTTCTGCTTGACTCACTGTAACAGTTTGAAGTTAATATCAGATAACAGTAAAGCTGACTGACTATTAACCCTTTGTTAACCATCAGGATGCTATAATGCTATCGCCAGTAGAGCAGCAGCAGAGTGAAAATCTGGTCTTGTCTCAAACTTCTGAGTCTATCATCAAGCCAAGAGACAAAACCTCAAAAGTCAAGCTGTAATATAGAAACTCTGAGGTCAAGATCTAAAGAACACACTGCCTGGGGCAGCGAAGTAGACCAAGACCAGAATATAATGTGTATCCTGAGGCAAGAGTTAAACTTCACTCATGTCTCAAAACTTCTGGAGAGACAACATACAAATTCATGTCTTTGAAGAGTAAACATAGAAAACGTTTGGCATAAGAGCCTGCTTTCTTGGGTTAAATCTGAACTGTAAGTTAAACTAACCAAACAAATTGAAAGGCTTGCTATGTCTAAAAACAACAAACATGAAGTCCGTTCACTTACATTGGCTTGAATTCTTATTATAGAATAATTACACAATGAATGGATGTATGTGCATTGACTGCCTAATCACATGGTTCAGAGAATATAAAAATAGAAATGTAGATAATGAAAATTGTATGTTTTGAATTGAAAAAATCTGTAAAGATATTTACAGATGCTTTTTATGTGTAAGAACTCTTCTGTCTATCCCAGCAAAGGGTCAGCATATGTTTGTGGTTCTATTGTGACACATGAGCAAGACTTTGGCGGGGGGAAAGTACAAACAAATAGCCTAAGAATTCCCACAATTAGCGTTTACAATCATTGATTAGTTTGGTACTTTGTAGATGGACTGTCAATCTGAAAACCAGGCCAGTATGGCAGTGTTAACTCCCAATTCCCATGATACTTTGTGTGTACTGTAAGTAATGAATGCTGACTATACAAGGTATCTGCCTATAAAAACGTATTATCTGCCTTAGCATGACATTGTGCTTAATGTTTACATTTATGTAAATGCTTTTTGTAGTTTATTCCGTTCAGTTCAGTCAGAATATGCTATTTTTCTGACACCGCTCTTTTCTCAAAGCAGTTCAGTGTTGGATCCCTGGTTATTTATTTCTGCCCACCCATGCATAAGTACAACAGACTCATTTGTGAGTGAAAAGCTTGCAGATTTATTCAACGTTTTGAACAAAGTAAACATACTATGTGAAGTCATTTCTTTGTTTCACTTGCTTATTGTTTCTGCGTTCCCAAAGGAATTATGGACCAACACATGTTTATGGTAAATGTGTACTTAATTGCAATGACAATTATGGCTATTATAGTGTCAGTTGTGCCTCTACAATTTATACTGTAAAGAAAAGAAACTGACTGTAGCATTATATAAATGCCACCTGTCCATCAATGAAAAAGTCCAATGACTTAAAAAAATGATTTCAGACGTCTGCAGCACAGGCATACATAAGAAGACAGCTTTAAGAACTTTTCTGGGTATCTGGAAGGAATTCCAGCTTGGCCATGAAGTCTCATCTGTAGCTCTCATTCATGGTGATGGTATCTTTGTCTGGCTTTAACTACAGCTTGAGGAATTTAAAATGGGCCACTTCAGGCCAGCGCTTCACATACACAGAAAAGTTTGCCCCTTTTAAGGAACTTATCCGGAGCACAGCTGCACCTAAGTGGAATTCTACCTGCAATTGGCATCACACCAAGTTTAGCTTTACGTTTACTATCATTACAACCATACACAAGTGTACAGCTTAAAAAGTACAGAAATTAATAATAAAATGAAAACAATAACTGCACATCCATATTATCAAATTGCAATTATCAGTAAATGTAAGTTACAAAGGACTCAACTGAAATGTGAGTTACAAAAAAGACAAATGATTCAGTGCAATAATATTCATATTTTCAAAAAAATAAAATGAATAAAAAAATGTGTAATGCTGTGCAAATAGTCCTTATCATAGCACTGCAATAGACAGGATGCAGGATAATCCAGGGTAGATATATGGATAGATGTGACTCTCCTCCAGTAAACCGATGTCCCATCACTATCTCTGTGTTGCATGACTCCTCAGTGTAGGTACACCTATGCTCTGAGTTTTCTGGAGCAGTTTAAAAGTTTTGAAGCACGCATCAAAATAACGGGTGGGTCTTTCCAAGGCTGCTCATTTTCCTGCGTTAATTTCTTTTTCCTCGCGGGTCAGATTTAGTCCACATGTCCAACCCCTCCGAAAGACTTTAGCTCTTCGGGGAACAAACGGGTTTTTTTCATGAGAGCCCGTTTACCTTCAGTCTGTCTACTGGGCGGAGGGAGTGAGGAGTTTGTTCACGAAGAAACCAATTGATTTTTTCGCTCATGGCAGTGCAGAAAACATAAAAAAAATAATCTGGATTGTGGAAGGGAACGAATTTTAAATTAAGACGCCCGTTTTATTTACATTGTTGAGGGCGCCGGTCATGGATAAGGAAAGGTGGTCTACAAGATGGAAAACGAAAAAGTGGCTCAGGAACTCCGCTATAACTGCAATCATCAGTCTAACTTTTGTCCTACAGGCAGCACATGTGAGAGCAGGTAAGTTGAAGGTATTAAACGTGCACGAAGAGCATCATCGCCCGCTTTTCACTGATGTCAGCCTTCAATACACCTTAGAGTAGAGAGAGCGCAGTGAGCGCACTTAAGTGAGCGCATTTTAGGGTTATAAAATGTTATTTTATAAATGCGTAAAATGTATTGGCTGTGTAACTTGGGCAACGTTTTTGAGCGCTTTCATAAATTCAAAATGTATTCTAGGTAAGCATCTCATAATTTTTTGTGACACAAACTAAAAACTATAAAAAATATTATTGTAAGGGGACATCAGTTGCTTAACGATTCTGCCAGCACATTCCATTGATTTTAATATGTTAAGAATATCTGATGTTGATTATGTTGATTTATTACTAGGTGAGCAGCTTCACTAGCTTCACAGTTTTTTTTTGTTGCTTTTACCAAGGTGCTATTTAATATCATAGATATCTTTTACAATTTGTTTTTAGTTCAGCATGTGTGCAATTAAAATACACCTATGTCCATTTCCACAGAATTTCAACGTTTGCAGATGCCATATAATTTGAGTTTAATTCCCGAAATCTAATTAACAGTTACTGTCAAAGTTATGTATAGCCATATAGTTGGTAACTGTATTATTTGACCTGCTGGTGGGGCATCACTCTGCTAATCATGAAAACTGCACTACCCACAAGTACCAGTGAGGCACTCAAGTGCCTAGAGTAAGATTAGGAATTTTTATTGCTCAGGCAGAGAGAGAGCAATACCATTTCTCCACACTATCCCAGTCCATACCAAAAGCCATTTAGTGTAGAAGTGCTTTATTCATGTTAGACAAAAAGTCCTTCTTAAATGATCAATCAAGCTTGTTGTTGGTTTCCATCAGTTATTTATAGGTTTAGTCAACTGCAATATTTTAAAGGAACAGGTATAGTGCCTAGAAAAACAGACTCAAATTCAGCTGTCATTTGCTGAACATAAATGAGAGATGTTTTTTTTACACATTCTTGCCTTTTCAAAGACTAAACTATAAGCAATATAAAATGTTGTCATTTTTCAGATGGCCATTTCAGATATGTAACATACCTCTTAAAATGGCTGCCTGATAATGTCTTCAGCACATTTCACCTCTACATGACATATTTGGGGGGAGGGGTGTTTTGAAACTGAGCCTTCACAATTTACATTTAAAAGTAATTGTGAACAACAAATCATACATGTTAGTCAACGTTTAGCTTTGCCTTTTTAAACTTCAAAACATATAAGTTATGTCACGTCATGTGAGATATTAGCCACGCCTGCAGGGGTATCCAATGATGGAGCCAGTGTGAATGTTGGTGGTACATGGTAAGCTGATGACTCACACGCACTGTGGCATCTGTGGTTAATGACAATGTATAGACATCTAGTGCAGAATTTTGACACTTAGTTTTTGACCAGATTTCTTAATTTAGAGTCTAATTTACTCTGTATTCTGCTTCAATCTTTTGCTGTGAGAAATTTGCCTTATTATTATCCTTTACA
>JAZGTJ010002808.1:21940-39581 GCA_036877575.1 Botia almorhae | reverse complement strand
AGTATATTTTTTGGTAAAAACGCTAAAAGTGTTCTGTTAGGGTTAGGGTGTGGCTTAACGTTAAGTTAGATAGCTGTGTATAAAAACAATAGTTTTAATTGTTTTTGTAGAATGTCCCCATAAAGGTCTATAGAATGTCCCCATTTAGATAGTTAAGTAAACGTGTATGTGTGTGTACGCCTGCCTCAGTTATTCTGACAGTAAGCAGGTACAGCATCTCATTAGTACGGATTACTCAGCAGTTCCTGCTGCCTGTGGCTTTAACCACAAGTATGACTCTTATGTGCCTTTTTTATGTGAGCATAGGAGTATGTAATTATCATCGTGCCCCCAACTGGCCCTGGTACTCCCTCCTTTTCCTCTTAATGTGAGTGTATAATTGTTTGTCCAGTTCTGTCATTGTAAAGATCAAATACGTTTGCCACTTTACAGCAAGCGGCTGCGCTGCCTCACACATGTGCTGACTACAAGACATGACCGCTAATTCCAAAATCAGTTGTATTTAAAGTGACATGCTGTAATTACAGACTGAAAGGCAAAAGGACTGTAGACTTCACAAAGCCATAAGCTTCTGATTGGCCACGTTCCTCTAAAATGATTTGCTCGCATTCCTGGTCAGGACAAGAAAATGTCCAAATTCATCGTGATGGAATCTTATTGAATGACAAAGCACTCATTTTTATGCTATTAATGGTGGGAAATAATCCTCTCACTCCTGGTTAAACGGACGAGAGGAAACAATCCCACATTTTAATGGAAAGGTGTGAGGCTTCCATTCTCTGAGCTCAGCTGCGCAGGTGAACTAATTTCGGAGCGCTGTACCTGTAATTCGACTGAGGAAATGAGGAAAGTTGAACGCTAGTCTTTGAATTTGAATAATCTACATCTTGAGACAAAAGAACCAACCACTGATTTGCAAATGAAGTCTATCAGCCAGTTCCCCTCACTCAGAGTCGCTTTAAATGGCGCATGAATCGTACTGCATGGCCGCAGAGTCTACGCTAAAATTCATGAGGTCCAGTAAACTTTTAAAAACATGCTCACCTACATTGAATTTTAGTAAGTAATAATAATTTTAATCAGTCACAAGCACAATAATATATAGTGATATATTTTATATATAAATAATTAACATATGGCTCAGAATGTCGTAACTGCAATCATCACTTCCATACAGTCTTGAGTGTGCACAATATAGCCCTTAGTTTCAAAAGAAGTGAACAGGGCTTGAATGCCTGAGTGACTTATTGCCAACCTCTGAGTGTGGGTTAACAGAAAGTCATGTACTGAATAAAGTGAAAGAAATATAAAAGCAAACAGATAGTGTTCCCTGAAGCAAAGATCTGGTACTCAATGAAATCTACCTGTGGATATTTAATAAGCTATTATTTATGTATTTTGATTGCCATTATTATATTAATGTAGTGAAGGTAAGATAATAAAATCGCTTGTTGACCATTGAAACAAAACTGTTTTAAACATCTGAGCACTGTATATTGCCGTTCAGTGTTTGTGTAACCAGAGTCCTGCATCAATAATGAGACCAGATGGTGAAACTGCTTAGGTGTCTGTGTAAGAACAAAAAAGCACAATGTAAGCATAGCTCAATTTATCTCCTGCACATCGTGTATACGATTACGTTCATATTACGTTCATTGGCTCCGCAGTAAGTGTAAAGATTATTCCTCTTGTGACCTCTAGATGCCGCTAAGAGAACAATGAAGGTTGCCTGCTGTGCTCCTGTACAGCGGCGCTTACGGATCCGAGCTTTTCTCTCTCCCTCCTGCTTAGTGCCCTCATGACAGCGTGATAAACTGCATAATATCATTTCACATGGTGTGTTGATGCAGTTGATTCCCTTTGAACAAAATAGAGAATGACTGAAAACCGCATCGAGTCGAGGTAATTTGCCATAAATTACTCTCAACTGTCACTGGTATCGTAACTCCAAGTGACGCTTCTGGTTTAGGCTGAAAAATAATGGTACATTTTCAAGCGCAGTTGCACAGTTTAAATATCTCAATGTAAGAGTGTCTTCGTGGCTTTATTACGTGTTTTTATTGCCCTCAAATTGTTTTTAGATAACGGTTACGTTCAAAGTACACCTGCACGGAGGATTCGTGCGTGGTGTGCCAGAGGTCAAGGGTGGGCGAGAATCAGTTGGAATAATCAATTATTCCCAAGAGTTTCGAGACGCATCCAGAAGTAAATCTCTTTGAGACGTATCCCACTTGTTAATGTTTGGGTGAATAAGAATGAGGTTTTGTTGTGGAGTCCACACAAACACGTCCCATAAAGCTCCGCCCTCAACGAGAGAGACAGATGTATGTATGAGAAAGACAGAAAGAGAGAGAGAGAGAGAGCGCGCAACTGAGAGAGGGAGGGAGGGAGAGAGAGAGAACCCAATCGGTCGGAAATCACTTCACTCTCACATAAGCTATCCACCGTGTACACGCGCATGTGAGCTGCGGCGAGAGCGCAAGCCAGGGCGTCCACAGTAACTGTCACAAAACACTGAACGGTGAACTGATGATGAGAACAAGCGCACTGGACACTACCGGACATAGCCTTGGAAGGTTTTCTTCATTTTTCACTTTCACGCAGACGTCCATCACATACTGATTGATTGAAGACAGTAAGTTTTGGAGGATGTTGTCCGCGTAAGCCGTGTGGAATTGGAGGTTTCGGGATGCTGTGATCCCGGTCCGGAGTAGCGTTGGTTCGGGGTTTCCTATCGTGCGCAAAGAGAGGACACTTCTCTCTGATGTGCGTAACCACCATCAGCCAAGTTACGCGCTCCTGTTTTCTGACCCAAGAGACTTCTTGCTACAATTTAAGCGGACCCTAAATGTAATAACAGGAATTTAAAGGGGAAACAGAGAGTTAACAGCGGAAAAGGAGGCTGTTGTATATCGACAGGATTGCTGAATTTTGGATATCAAAAGCGCTTGATTTGAGGTGTAAAGAGGAAACGCGGCTCTCCGTCGGGCTTCACTCAAGACTAGAACGGAGTAATTATCCGTTAAGGTATACTTTCTTTCAGAGTAACCTTTAAAATGTTTACATTTTGTATTCTACAAGTTTGCACAAGCTCAATTTATTAGTTACATCACAATAAGGTTACAGCAGAAAGTCGGCTACAATATTATTCTCAATACATTGTGTATGTTTAAAGCGTTATTGTCACATCAAATTATAATGTCCGTCGACATAAAGCAGTCACGATTGCGTGATTTTTGTTTTTGAATGAACCACGACTATAGTGACTGAGCAAATAAGTGTAAGGCGCTGAAGCCGTACGTCTCAGTTTAAAAATATTAATTTTATCGGCATATTAAGTTAACGTCACCAGCTTGTTCTTGCAGTTGATTAACTCACATGTGACATGTTTCCCCTACACTACGACTATTGATTAATCTAAAAGAAACCAGACACTCTATCGCCCATCTACAAGCCCCGTTACGTTTCCACGGATAGATTATAACCCCTCAACCCTACGGATCTGTACATTTTATATCTGTTGCTCGAGTAGTTCCGGTTAACGAAGCCCTATGCAGGACATTTTAATCGTTGCTCACTGTAACGTATAATATTCGACACGATTACTGTCCAATATCGTTGGAAAAAGCACCCCATAAAAATGGTATATTTGTCATATATGTGTAAAAATAGTCCTTTGATAAGCAAAAATGTATTGTAGGATTTGTTTATTTATATGGTAAGAATGCATTTAAAGGTACAACTTTAAAGCTTGTTATCTAATTTGGTTATTGCTCGCTTCGTACCACAACACCTGTTGCTGTCTTTGCGCCTGCACTGCATACTTTTTATTCCCAAAATTGTGCAAGTATAAAAATGTCCGATACATTTTAACTTCATAATATCGACATATCAGCGTGTTTAGTACTCAGTTACTATTAATGGTGACAAAACAATTCTCGTCACAACAACGGAATCCGGTCTTTCCGGCCGCTCCCGTCGTCGGCTTGCTTTTAAACCCGTTTTTCTGGTTCGGGAGAGAGACAGGCGTGAAAACACGAGAAAACTCTAGCGTGCATCGCACAGCTGTGATCTGATATCTCTCTTTCTGTGCGACGATCTAACTTCATTTGTAGGCAAAGCGTTCGGCCGGATGTAAAATTGTACAGAAGCCCACAGCGGTTTGCAAATGACCCGATCTAACTCGTAGCGCGCTCATCTGCAGGTAAAAGTCATTTACCGTCCTGTCTCACCGAGATCATGTTCTGTCTGTATCAGCACAAGCACACACCAGTACTTAGGCGAGATTTTCGTGCGCTTCAAGCAGATTGTTGATGTGTGCAACTTACAAAGCCGTTATGCTATATGCAAGCTGTTCTTTTATAACGTGCCTATCTTACTATATGGCTTATCTCAGTAATAAGTGAATATAGACAAACCGCAGTCGGGCATCTAATCGAGGTTATACGATGTCTTGTCATTATAAACAGCAATTTATGGGCGTAAATAAGTGTGAAAGTCCGGTAACTAATAAAGGAAAAATTGATCAGGCACACACAAAGAATCGTTCATTTAAGGTGATCGGCAAAGCTGCTTTTCTATGTATATATTTAAACCTCCGCGCGATTTTCTCTTAGACCAAACTAAGAATTCACCTCACTTTATATAAGTATCACAGTGTAAGTATTTTAATATATTTTATACTTGAATGCAAAATCAATGTAACACTTCTCCCGTATATGTGAATGAAAAGGAGATAGAAATCGACTCAATGACGAATCTAAACCTGTAAGATACTGTTGCACTGTAGCACTCAGAAGCTTGCGAGTTCCTGGAAGTTGTTTCTCGTTTTCTTATTACCAGTCTTGTTTATTTCTGAGCAATGTGTGCATGCTAACAAAACTTGTAAATGTTTTGTAGTTTTTATCACAGTGTATATATAGTCCCAACTTACTAGTTAGGGGAAAAACAGTCTAAAACCAGACATTATAAGCTCATAGGTCAGTTTTACTGATCATAGTAATACATTTTTTGCATGTAAGAAAAATCTAGACGAGTTTGTATTAGTATACAGTTAATCTATATTAATCTCATAAAATTCTAACAACAAAATCTTTAAACAAATAAATTGAACTGTTGGTCTGTTATGTGACTTTTAAATAACACACCGTTGTCAGTACTGACCGTCAGGCTATACCGTTTTCAATCTTTTATCCGTTTTGGTATATGTGTATACATTAAGTAGGAAAGTTCCTAATTTCATTACAGTCTCTCTGTCTGTTAACCCGTAATAGTTGCAATAGTTTTCAGTCTTTGTCTCAGCTATTGCTGTGTGTGTGTTTACCCATGTGTAATGGTGTGTGAGAGTGTGTGTGCCAGCCTTGTGACTGGCCAGCTCTGTCTGTGTAACAGGCTGGTAGACGGCAGCGGGGCAGCAGTTCATCTCCTCTAAAAGCGGGCGCAGACTAATCTGGCCCCACAATGGCTGAATGAAATAATTAAAGTAATCCTCTGTCTCGCACTTGGATAGGGAGGGGGCCTTGGACCACCCATCTTGAACGGGTCACTGAGCGTCCTGAAGCTGGTGGCCCATTAAGCCTGGATGCCTGCAGACTGGACTGATTTTTGCAGGACAAAAGCTTAGAGGCTATGGGAGTTAGTTTCAATGTCCTGGACCATATGCCAGAATCAGAGCTCTTGAGTCATGATGCACATAGCATTTAAAGTGCATTTGGTCACATTCAGTATGCAGGTTATAGTACATAACTCACTTTCATTTTGGGTACTTTGTGGGTTTCCACCAGGTTCCGTTCTGTACCTTTGAACACTGTTGCCAGTCAGTGCAGTAGAAGGTTTGAGTGCGTGGCTACGAGAGTCGTGAGGATAAGTGTGTTGTATTCACAGGAGATCACTACACACCTTTTCAATCTCCCTACCTCTCTCTAAATCTATTTGTGTGGTTCATACTAATTAATCAGCAGCGTTTTTCAGCTGACAAAAAAATTGAGTCCAGCAGCTCACCTTGTGTAACGATGAGCATATAGTTCTTACGCTTTTAAGCTGTCCTTTATTTCTTTTTAAAGGTTTCTTTTTAGGTGAACTCTTCATTTCTGTTGAGCTTGAGTTAACCATTAACCCAGGACAGATGCTGGACTCATTTCAGTCAAGTCAATCATTCTCCTGGCTTCAGACGAGAACTGACTCTTGAACCCTCATAAATGTCACAGCTTTAATTTAATTCTTTAATTATCGTGTCGAAACCAAGATGTTAAATGGGGACGGGTTAGAACAATCATTAACTGAGGACTCTGATGCCGGTGCGTTACCATGACGTCAGATTCGTCCAGCGATCTGACTCCAACCGCGACGGTTACGCAAATGCTTTTATGGTGTTATTTTCCCTACAATCACCTTGCGGTTTCACACTGAGCTGGTTGCCACCGGAGGGGGGCATCTTGGCTGAGGTGCTCTGCCTCATATTCCCATAGCATTTATTGAAGGAAGCTATGTTTAGCTGGTAGAGAAGGGTGAGCTTTGGTACAATGATGAATTCCTTGTTACGGGTCTCTAAAGAGAAAAGAAAGAGATGGAGAGAAAATCATACAGCAATTTTAAAGCATGTCAGCAGGGAGGCTTCAGAATAGTAATGAGCCCGTTAAATCTGTTAACCTCCCCCTGCGCAACAACACAAAGGCCTGCTCAACAGTATATATGTGTGATTTTGAGAGGGCACAGAAGGGCAAAAAAGATTCGTGTGTGTACGCATAAGAAAGATGGGGGGAGAGAGAGAGAGTCAGAGCGATGTAGGAGGTGTTGTTACAAGAGACCAGGTGTGAAATGAACGTAATGTGGTTTTTGTGGCAGGAGAAAGACAGGGAATAAGAGAGGAACCACGTTCCCTAAACGCTGACACAAACTTCTGGCCAAATGTACTGTGAATAATCCGTGAGGAGCTGATGGTGAGGCTCTGGAGGATCCACGCCTTCCCCTGCCCTCACAGCTATTGATTATATTAATGACATCCAGCTTATACACAGCAGCACAAGATGAATTGGGCTACACAGTCTGAGAGCCAAGTATAAATTCTCACTGGATTATGACAGTAGTCATAAATACCGCACTCTGGCGACGCCTGTCTCCCTGCAAGGAGATCTTAGTCGTGGCTCGATGATGGTGTAGTTGAAGACATTATTAGAGAGGTGGACACTGCATGTTGATTTAAGGTTTGTGCGTCTGCTGTCATAAATCGGATTTCGACCATGTAATGATGACGATCAAACCTCAGGGGTGATGAAACACCCCACCGATGGCCCATTGTCATTGTAATAACTAGCTTTATTGTGTACCTGCGTGAAAGCTAAGTGGTAGCTCTCTGCAACTGAAAGCAAGGCTGTTTGCCACATAACAGTATTTGATTTGACTCTGTTAAGGTCTCCTGTGTCTTGTAAATGTTGCCATCGTTAAAGGCGTGCCACTCGTGTGCACTGACACATTTCCATTACAAAGGAGAGTTCCCAGTCAAAGGAACTGTGCTGTTGTCACCTTTAGGTTTCATGTACTCAGATGTGTTCAGCTACCTTTTACTTTTGTTATCGTGACCATTATGCCTTTCTCTTTGCCTAACCGTCTGCACACAAACACGCAGACATTCCTTTGCCACTGTTTTTTTAGATCTCTGGTGCAAGTGTCACATACTCATATATGTGCGCACACACATGCATTTACAGCCGTACGAGAATGTTCCCCGGCTAGTAGACTGTGAGAAAGGACGTGTGCAGCATTCTGAAGCCCCCGCTGGCCGCATCGGGGTTCCCAGTGTACAGTGACTCTTTATCACACACTCTCTCCACTGGACCCTTGAGACAGAAAGTCGTGAGAGCTGCTCAAACTCATTCATCACCACAGATTCACATGCGCACACTTTTTATGTTACAAGGATGTTTTTGAGCACTGTAGATTTTTTCAAAGCATGATGAAGAGCTATTTTGTTTCGATTTATATATAGATTTTTTTGCGTTTCTTGTCTCTTCAACAAATACCATTATAAAAGTGTTTTCATTTCGGGTAACCTTTTACCCTGATTTAAACGCAGTGCGTCTGAAGCCCTTGCCCCACTTTTTACATCTATTTTATCATGACACACTACAAAATTCAACACACATTTTTTACATACACACGTATGTGCATGCCACTTGCATGACATGGTCATTCAAACATTGCGTTGAAGGTGAGATATTTTACACCTCTCTAACCCAGCATTATACAGCTAATGCTGTATAATTAGCCAGACGAAAGTATGTAAGAGTCGTCTGTCGTCTGTCTCGACAGATTCAGAATTAGACTGTGGAATTAGCGAGAAACAAGTCAAGATCTCATCATATGTGTGATCGGGGTCACACATCCCTCCCTCCATTTTAGCCTCATTAACGAAACTGTTCTCTTTGTAGTGTCACTGTCTTTGCCGGGTGACTACCGTTGTGTGAGCAGGTCTGTGTGTTTTGACTGTTTGACTCTAATCTGTCTAATTTGTTTATGTTAAATCTGCATTTGCCAGGTGTAAAAGGTCATAAAAAGGAGACGTGTGTTCGATGTGGCTTTAGTTCTTTCGTTGTTGTTCAAACTACCTGTTTTCCTTTTTAATGTATTTGTAAATGGCTTGCTATTCATGCATTGCTAATGAAAAGATATCAAATAGTACATACACCAAATAACTAATCAATACCTATGTGTGGAAGATCCCACTTCCTGTCAGTCACACAATGGCTGCTCCACTTTGCTGGCAGTAATTTTGCAAAGTATATTTGTAAGGTTTTGTGGATTAATAATACGAAATTTAGTCAGCCTCACAGAAAGCAATGATTTGTGGTAATAGGAAAATACAATTATTTAAAGACCTATAAGCTTCGCATTCACAGACCAAAATATATAATAATATATGGCACTTTACTCGTTTGTTAACTGCAGGGTCTGGTTGAGGTGTCGCTTTTCTCTGGACAGCCCTGCCTCATTAGCCATAGGGAACATGGTGGGATAACATTCCACATATGTTAGAGGGGTCTCTGCAATTACCACAGTGGGAAACATCAAAGTAGCATGACCTTAAACGTGACAGATTAAACAGAAACGGATTTATTTATTTAATTGTTCTTTGTTATGTCCTTTCATAGTAGCTCATGCTGAGGTTGTTAATGTTTGGGTTAGTGGCAGGAGGGGATTGTTGTTAAGACACCCTCCCAAGCCTTGTCTCTTTCCACTGTGTGACGTTGCAGCAAATTGGGAGCCATTTGCTGTGAATTGCTATCAGCTAAAGTGGCCATTGGAAGATTAGAAAAGTACACTTCTGCGAACACTTCAATAACTTGGTCTTAAAACAGGAAGGAGAAGACTTGTGTGTGTGATACAGACTACTTTATCTTTTTACATTTTGTGTTTTTTCTCTTTAGGCTCTTAGCTTAAAAGTGACGTTTCTTTATCTCACCGTTGTTGTGTCTCTGTTCACACCCTATTTATTGAAAGCAATAGATGTTTTTTGTGTAAATGGTGTTAGATGACTAAGGGGACTAAAAAGGTATTAAAAAGATTGTGTGCGACTCCAGAAATATTTAAAATATAAATATATAAAAGAAATATATAAAATAACTATAAAAACAAAAACAAGGGGAAATTTCAGAATAAACTTCTTAATGTATTTTTTTTCTAAAATTTCCACAGTATTCATACTTTCGGTATGTTTTAATTATATAAAATTTAGTTTATACAGTTATGGTGAGAAGGGTGTGGTTTGTTTGTAGATACGAACAAAGCACTTTGTCAATGTATTTTGAAGGGCAGATCCAGTAGAGTTGAAGTATTATTGGAAGGGACATCACCTCTATGCTAGCTTGCTAGCCTAAGGGTTAGTCAACTCAGGCATCTCTAAGGAATACAGGCATGTGCCAGCTGTATGAATTAGTCATGCCATGAGAATTACAAAATTAAGATCAAACACAAATAATTGTTTGTGACACATTTACTGCCTCAAAAAGGAGAGATTTACAAAATATGAAAGGGCAATCAATCATAAATCTCAGGGATTCAGCACCGTAAAAATTCTGTGGCTGCCATATTTTAACAGGTTTTTTGGCACTGTCAGGCACTTTGAAGGATTGTATTGGAAAAATGAATATTTATTTCATCTTATTTATTTCTTTGCTTTTTTTGCAGCAGCAGACTGATGATGTGCCAGAGTGTTATTGCGATGTGGTCCCTGTGGAGTGCCGTGCTACTGTGGATTGTGCTTTTGCTCTGTTGCTCTGCTAACATAGTTAACGGCATCCACTACCAGGTGATCGAGGAACAGCCGCCCAACACGTTAATCGGCAGCCTAGCATCTGACCAGGGCCTTCCAGACACTGGTCATCTTTACAAACTTGAGGTGGGTGCTCCTTACCTTCGTGTGGATGGCAAAACAGGAGATATCTACACCACGGAGACCCCAATCGATCGTGAGACTCTTAAGGACTGCCGCAACCTTTTCGAGGGTGATCCTTGTTTCCTGGAATTTGAGGTATCTATTACAGACCTGATGAAAGGCACAGGACCTCGGCTTATCGAAGGCCGCATCGAGATCTTGGATGAGAACGACAACACCCCGCAGTTCTCGTCACCCGTTTTGACACTGTCAATCCCAGAGAACACCCACGTGGGTGCGCTTTTCTCAATTCCAGTGGCCAGCGACAAGGATTCCGGAAGCAACGGCATTGCTGATTACGCATTAACAACCGGCCCTGAAGCCACCAACCTTTTCAGCCTGCAGGTGGCGCAAGACTCGGATGAGAAATTGCCACAACTCATTGTACTAGGTAACCTGGACCGAGAGCAGCGAGATTCATACGACCTCAATATAAAAGTGGTTGATGGCGGCTCTCCACCTCGCCAGAGTAGTGCTCTGCTTAGGATCACCATTACAGATGCCAATGATAATGTGCCCAAATTTGAGAAATCACACTACGAGGGTGAGCTACCTGAAAACAGCCCAGTGGGTCATTCTGTTCTACAAGTAAGTGATGTGTTTCCTACTTCCCCTTCCCATTGGAATGATAAGCAGTTTTAGTATAGTTGTTGTAGTAGTTGCTTATCCAAAACTTCCTTTATTAAAAACAAATATTAGAAATATCCCCAAATTATTGATCTGATTTACAAATGTAATATATAAAACATGGTACATTATATGAATGATAAAACCATTAGTTAGACACTTGCATATTTCCCCCATTTACAGAAACATTACTCATGTATCTCATTGACCAAAATCAAAAACCGACCTTTGCTTTGAACAGTAAGTAATAGAGGAGATGATTTGACAGCTTGGCAATACAAGTGCACTCATGCCCCACATACTGAACTTGACAAGCTTTAGTAAATGGAAGTCTCAGTTATCCCAGTGGGCTTCAGCCTCTGTTCTCACACAGCAGGGTTAACACAAGAAATGGGGAAGCCAAATCATATTTTCACGGGCAATCGATTGATCCCTCATGGTTCCTTTAAACACAAGCTTTACAAAACAGGAGTGTTGTATTGGCTGGTGGTGAGAGTTACATGTTGAATTGTTGTGGAAACAGAGCTGCTGCTAAGATTAGGACATCCGTGAAGGCTGGAAGCTTTCCAGGATCAATCTGAAGCAAGTGTCCAGGCCAAAAACATTAAATGACTGTTAATCTGTCAGTGAACAATTAATCCATGCAAGTTGTTTTCAAAGAGAATGTCAGAAGATTTTTTTTCCTCTCTGAAGCATCCTTTGATGCAGAAGCAAATAAGCAGTAGCGGTATTAAAACTGCTTAATTTTATGATTTCAGAGGATTGTAAGTGTTGCAGTCTGTTCAGAGAGATTCTCTTCAAATACATTAAATGAAATGAATTCCCTGTTTGCATGGCGGATGAAATGGAGTGACTCATATTGAGTAGTAATAATTTAAGAACCATGAATAATCTTATGACTGCCTCAGATTAAGGCTGGGCTTTCTAAATACATGGTCTGAAACAGTGTATATGTTTCTTATACACGACCAAGGACAGAAACAGATCCTTAAATGTTGAAAAGCTTTAATCAAGCTGTAGTAAAAGTTTATGTGGTTTAAAATTGTTTCCACGTTTATAAAAGACCAGAAAGATTAGTAGAAATCTGTGCCAAGAGTGATTAACTTAAGTGATGTTTTAAATTGACTTAATCTAGCAAACCACAGCTAATTTCATCCTGCTAACATTTTTAGGGAATTTAATACAAAATACAATCTAAATGCATGTTTCATTTCAACATTTAACATCTAAAGTAAACGCTCCATTATTTTATAATAAAATATCTGAATGCTGAATGACATTATATTGCTACATTTGAGTATATAGATTTACAGTGTAGTGAAAACACAAGATGTCTTTTGGAATAAAAAGGAGGAGTGGGGTGGAGGGGTGCTTAAAATTAAGTTCTTGGAAGATCCTGTTATGTTATTAATTAGTCTAATGGAGTTCTTGGATGAGCTTTGGGGTTTTATTCTAGGTGTATGAAGCATATTTTTGGCAGGCATGACAGTCTTTCATCCATGCTAATTCATTGGCACTTAGACTGATCTCTGTCCTTTGCTAATGCTCCTCACAGAACAAATGCAGTTTAATAATGTGACAAACCGATAAACAATATGCCTCATTTATGCAATAGACGTCAATCATGTGAATAACAATGGCCGTTATTCAGTATTTCTAGCTGTCTGTTAACTCCATTTACTTAATTTTTGTGATGTAGAAAGAGTCAAATCTCCAACCCTGTTGAGGAATACATGGTATCTGATGTCTATGTGATCTGTGGAATGTGAAATGTGTTTTTTAAAATAAATATTTGAGTGCATTGCTTAGTTTTATTTTGTTGTTTTTATTTAGGTAAAAGCCAATGACTCAGACATGGGACCCAATGGAGAGGTGACCTACAGCATTCATCAGGCATCACCAGCAGTCCAAAGACTCCTTAGCATTGACCGTAATACCGGCATAATTTTCGTCAAAGGCTTGGTGGATCGAGAAGAAATTAGCATGCTCAAGTTCTATGTCCAAGCTAGAGACAACGGTCCTCAATCCAAGAGCTCCAAAGCCCTTGTTACTCTCACAGTGAAAGACCAAAATGACAACGCACCTTCCATCAGGATCCGGGGCATTGGCCTTGTGACGCATGAAGATGGTGTTGCTAATATATCGGAAGACACGCCTGTTGGTACACCTGTTGCTCTGGTGGAGGTGTCTGATCGTGATGAGGGTGAGAATGCTGTTGTGACCTGTGTGGTTGCAGGGGATGTGCCATTCCAGCTGCGTTCAGCTAGTGAAACGGGTAATGACCGCAAGAGGAAGTACTTCCTCCAGACAACCACACTACTGGACTATGAACGGATCAAAGACTACAGGATTGAAATTGTGGCAGTGGACTCCGGCAACCCTGCACTGTCCAGCACAAACTCCCTGAAGGTGCAAGTGACCGACGTGAATGATAATGCTCCAGTCTTCTCGCCCACTTTGTATGAGGTGGAGTTTGCTGAGGAGAACCAGCCCGGTGACAAGGTTCTGATAGTAATAGCCACAGATGCAGACAGTGGGACTAATGCAGAGTTGACATACAGTATAACTGGTGGATCAGTCCCCGAGGGGCTTTTTGAAATTAACCCAAACACAGGAGAAGTGAGAGTCATGAGCCAGCTGGACCGTGAACAATTAGATCACTATCAATTTCTAGTTGCAGCAGCTGATAAAGGTGTGCCAAGTTTGAGAGGAACAGCCACTGTTGTTCTTAAGGTGCTAGACAGGAATGACAATGATCCTAAATTCATGCTAAATGGCTATAGCTTTTCAGTTCAAGAGAACATGCCACCCCTTAGTCCTGTTGGAATGGTAACCGTCAACGATTATGATAAAGGCGAAAATGCTCGTGTTCAACTCTCTGTAGAACCAGACAATGGCAAGTTTATGATCCAAAATGGAACCTGCACAATCCTTTCAACCATTTCTTTTGACCGGGAAAAGGAAAGTACCTACAGTTTCCGACTTAAAGCCGTTGATGGAGGTGACCCACCACGTTCCTCTTATGTTGGCATCACCATTAATGTGCTTGATGAGAATGATAATGCCCCATATGTTACCAAGCCCGCTAACTCCTCATACAAGTTCTTGGATCCTCGAACCAGCCCAGAAACTCATGTAGAAAGTGTTGAGGCAGAGGACATTGACATTGGTTCAAATTCTGAACTGGAGTTCAGTATTATTGGGGGCAACCCCCATGGATTGTTCCGCATATCTCCAGAAGGTGAGATTACGTTGGCTAAAGAGTTCACATCTAAGCACATTGGTCTCCACCGGTTGGTGGTAAAGGTTAAAGACAAAGGCACACCACCACGCCATACAACTGCACTGGTCCACATCTTTGTAAATGAGACAATCGGCAATGTCTCTCATGTCGAAGGACTTGTTGGACACAGCCTTTATACGCCACTTGAAATGGACATTGCCGGCGATCCTGATTATTCTCGGGACCCTCACAGTAACATTGTCTTTGCAGTCTTGGGTGGCTTTTCAGTGGTCATTCTAATCATTGTGGTGGCAGTGGTTATCAGGCATGTAGTGTTGAAGGAGAATAAAAGTGGCTACCAGGCAGGCAAGAAGGAGACCAAGGACCTATATGCCCCCAAACCAGGACCTAAAAGCAACAAGAATAAAAAGGCAAAGAAAAGTAAAGTTCCAAAGCCTACCAATCCATCTGAAGAGGATGAGGGCGGAAGTCTTCAGAAAGGCTTAAAATTCAACCTCATGAATGATAGTGTCAATGATAGCCCTAGGATTCATCTGCCCCTTAACTACCCCCCAGGGAGCCCTGACCTGGGACGACACTATCGGTCTAATTCTCCTCTGCCATCTATTCAGCTCCAACCTCAGTCACCTTCTGCTTCAAAGAAACACCAGGCAGTGCAGGACCTGCCAGCCACCAACACCTTTGTAGGAACTGGGGATAACAACTCAACAGGATCAGACCAGTATTCGGATTACAGCTACAAGGCCAACCCTCCAAAATATAGCACCAAACAGGTAGGAGACAACTTTCAAAGCATGGCAAGGTACCACAGCCCGGGGTATCACAGCCCAGGGTACAGCGGCCCAGGGTACCACAGCACAGATTACCACAGCACAGATTATCACAGAAACATGGTGTGGACTAAGGGGATGTATTAGGGGCTGGAACTGAAATCAAACCAAAGCTGCACTGATCACAAAGCATACACATCACTTGATTGCACAAAGTTTTTGTTAATCTTTTCTTTTAATTTCCTGTTTTGCCAGTCTGTAGTATGCCAGTCATGCTCTCAAGGAAACATTTGACATAAGTTAACTGTACTCTTTTTAAATGAAGGAGAATACAACAGTTTTAATATTCTGTTTTGTTATTTGTATTTTATTTTTTAAGAGGCATTATTAAGTTAGACAATGTTTGTTGTGGTCTCACAAAAACGGAATTAATATTCCTTGAACAAATTTGTGGTATACTAAACTTCAGGGCAGAAAGATGTGCCTTATTTTTTGTCTTTTGCTTTGAAATATTTACATTGCAACATAAAACAATAGCTTTCATTCTTTTAATGCCCTTTGCTAGGCTAGCTTAAGATATTTTTACACATCTCAAAAGGTTCCAAAAATAAATATTATAAATGTTATTTTGACAACAGGAAAAAAACAGAACAGAACTCCAGATATACTCATAATGAATAAAAGGAATTTCTTATACAGATTAATGACAAGTAATTCCCCCAATTTATACACACACACACACACACACCACACATTTTCTTGATTGCACATACAGAGAGTGCCTTCTATTTGTTATGTATAAGTGGATTTGTGTAATTAGCTACAGATGTGAAGGCTTCCCATCAAACACTGTTGAAATTTTAACTGCAGGATTTTCTCCCACACTGTGAATAATGTCACATTCACTGTAAATAGAAAGCCACTTGACTTAAAAACTAGACCACTTTCTCAGTACTCTTAACAAAAAATTGCTTTTTTGGATTTTATTGGCAAATTTGTGGAGACAATCTTTGAATAAGGTTTTTGTAATGCAGGTTGTGTATTTTAATATTAATAATCAGCTGTATGCTGATGTTTATGTGTTCATTTGATATGTTTATTTGGCCTGTTGCAGCCCAGTTATAAGCAACTTAAGTCGTTTGTATGATGTAGAATAACTTAAGATATTCTAGCCTTCATAACACAACAAAACATTTTTTGACACCAAATTTGTAAATACAATTTAAAACCAACCGACCTTAGGTGGCATCTGCTTTTTTCCCATTTTGTAAAAAGTCTGTTTGAAAGAATTATGTTCATATTTAAAGCAATATTCTTTTTTTCTCATTGAGCTGGTTTGTTGCAATGTTCTGCAGAACTTAATAGTTTACAGGTAACAAACCACACATATACAGAACAAACATGTAAACAAGTTGAATATGACTATGTTGAATGTGGACCATCTTTGGAACTGTATTTATAGCTGTGGACCATCTTTGGAACTGTATTTAAAGCTGCAGACACCCTCACTTCTGTTTTATTTCTATCATGTGTTATGTGTTCAATATTCAATATTTTATGTTTATTGATTTGCAATATGTTGTATTTTGTATTTTTTACTAGTAAAGCAAGTTCGCTTTCAATAAAACTGTGAAGGTATTGAAGTTTAAATCTGGTTGTTCCATTTTGATCTAATGTTAAGCAGAAAGTTGGAAAATATTCACCAGGGGACATGAATTCTTAAGGTACAGTATTTCATTATCATATTTCCATAACATTTTATGACATTGTCTTTCTTATATCACACTTTACCAGTAAACATTCACTTTTAATTTACTAACTGACATAAAAATGTCTGTAATTCTCTCAATACCAGTGAGGACAGGCCAATGTGGTTGCTTTATTGTAGCTGTTATTTCAAGTTGAACGAGTTGACAGGTAAACAAATAGATTAATTTTGTTTTAGCAAATCAACAGTGTTACAGCATTCACAAAACATCAGTTTTACACTCCTTCTTGATCCATGTCTTAACACACTTAAAGTGGCACATTTACAACATTGCTCCTCAGAGATCAAGACCAAACAGCGAGTCATTTACTCCACAAATGCACTTTTTTGTTCTTCATGTATGTTTTTATTTTCCTCATTCATACTTAAACATCACCAGAAAAAATGTTCCTAGAGGATTTGAGCAGCAGAAACTTGGCATATCTGAATGACCCTAGAGGGACGTGTGGTGTTTTGTATGGGTCATGTCATTCAAAGACTTTTATTTTGGCCTCATCTTTAGATTCGAGGAATAGGATCAAAGGATTGTTGTCAGAGGTCCCATTAGTTTTTTTGTGCTATCAGATTGGCTCCTTGTTTTCCGGCAGCTAATCTGTGTTTGGAAATGACACACAAGTCACGCACAAACTGCCGCTGTTGACTATTTAAATTCTAGCACCGTCTGCGCTTCTTAAAAGCTGTCGATTTTGCCCTCAGCTTGCACCATCACCATGGCAACGGACTGACCAGTGCGTGTTGTATGCTGACTCACAGACTGCTCTTGGTGCAGTTTTATTTTGGGGGGGGGGTTGGTTGGTGCAAAG
>JAZGTJ010002808.1:0-21888 GCA_036877575.1 Botia almorhae | reverse complement strand
AAAAAAAATGACAGGATGAAGGTGGGTCAAATAGAGAGAAAATGCAAAACAAATCTGTTAATTCGCGTCATTCTTTCATGTACTCAGTTTATGCCAACAGCTGTGCTTCGTGCAAATGGAAAACACAGTCCATTTATGTATTCGTTTGTTTTCATTACCTCTCATCATTGTAGAGCCGTCCATTTACTTTTCTATGTGCATGGTTGCATCTCATGAAACTCCATTTGGAATGCAATCATGTGTTGAGTATCAGACTCTACTGTACCTTAAGTTTGTCATGGTCCCAGTGGTCTGCTCTTGAAGACCATAATATAAAGAAGAGGGGATGATGCAGCCTTAAACCAGTTCCTGTATGTATCTGTGGGAGGTTTCCTTTAAATACATTATTTGAAATGGAATATACAGTGGGGTCACAAAAGTCTGAGACCACATTAAATTACAATCCAATTTAAACCTAGAAATGAAAACTTTAGTTTTTCAACTTTGAGTTTGAAAAAATAAGAATCAATATGGCTTTTATTTAATAAGAGACATTTTGATTATTAATCTAGAAACACTGCAACATTTTTGACACATTTTTGACCATGTTAACTCCTTTGTATTTTCTAGTTAATTTTTTTACCTGAAGTTGTTATACTGAAATTATTTGTATACTGACTTTTTTTAATTAAGTAAAAAATAGAAAAGTTATCAGCCTTTTGGACCCCATTTCACTTAAAGAATGGATGCATACAAAAATGTTTCTGCACAGTGGAGCATTGCAAAAGTAATTAATACCCTTAATTTTTTAACATTCTTTCACATTACAACCATAAGCTTTTTTATATATTTTATGTATTATACCAATACAAAAGTAGCACACAATTGTGAAGTGGAAGCAAATAAAAATCTGAAAAGTGTGGTGTGCACAGATGCTCAATGGGATTTAGGTCTGGACTTTGCCTGGGCCATTCTAACACTTGAATACTCTTGGATCCAAACCATTCCATTGTAGCTCTGGCTGTATGTTTAGGGTCATTGTCTTGCTGGAAGGTGAATCTCCTTCCCAGTCTCAAGTCTTTTGCAGCCTCCATCAGGTTTTCTTTCAGGATTGCCCTGTATTTAGCTCCATCCATCTTCCATCAACTCTGTCCCTGCTGATAAAAAATGATGGTGTGTTCAAAGTGATGAGCAGTGTTTATTGTTCCACCAGATATAAAGCTTTGCATTTGGGCCAAAAGGTTCAAATTTGGTCTCATCTGACCAGAGCACCTTCTTCCACATGTTTGCTGTGTCCCCTACATGGCTTGTGGCAAACTGCAAATGAGACTTCTTATGTCTTTCTTTCAACAATGGCTTCTTGCCACTCTTCCATAAAGGACAGATTTGTGGAGAACACAACTTATAGTTGTCCTGTGGACAGAATCTCCCACCTGAGCTGTGGATTTCTGCAGCTCCTCCAGAGTGACCATGGGCCTCTTGGCTGCTTCTCTGACCAGTACTCTCCTTGCTGGGTCTGTCAGTTTAGGTGGACAGCCCTGTTATGGTAGGTTTGCAGTTGTGGCAAACTTTTCTAACAAAACACTGAGGCCTTCACAGAACAGGTGTATTTAAACTGAGACTAAATTACACACAGGTGGACTCTATTAACTAATTAGGTGACTTCTGAAGGCAATTGATTACACTGGATTTTATTTAGGGACATCAGAGTACAGGTGGTTGAATACAAATGCATGCCACACAGATTTTTATTTGCTTGAAATTTTGAAGTTTATCATTTTTGTTCCACTACACAATTATGTGCTGTTTGTGTTGGTCTATCACATAAAATCTTCAAGGGTAAAATCTAAAAGTTCAAAGGTATGTATATATATTTTTTTTCAGCTTTTTCAGTTATCACCTGTTTACCGATTGTATAAACGTAATTCTAGGTTTGGTTGAGAATTGGTGGGTTCCTTATCTACATTTTAGGGAGAATTGGAGAAAAGATGCATCATATGTTCTTAAGTTCTTTCTCTCTGTTGTGTGATGTTTTGTGACTGCAACAGTAACAGAGCAGAATCTGTTTTGTGAAGTCAATTATGTAAAGCAGTTCTGTGGTCCAGGCTGTGGTCAGACTACAGGAGCTGCAAGTCACCCTTTAACATTCTGTGACATTCGTAGTATCTTTATCTCAGTGGTCTGTCCACCTTGCTCTCCTTTAATAAATAAATAGGCGCCTATCATTCTTTAACGCTTAATCAGGCATTAAGAACTAACTTGCCGGTAACAATCAAGACTCATCTGGGAAAATATAGCTAAAGGGGGTAAAATTGTTGCAAAGGAACTCAGGAAGAATAATAAGCCAGCCTCTTTTGAATTATTTATGTGTTGTCATTGACAATGCACGGCTAATTAAAATAAAAAGCAGTTCCGTTTTGGAGCTGAGTTGTGGTAATGGGCTTTTATCCCACCTTGACTTTTCCTTTGATGTGCCACATTCATAGGATGTATAGTCATTAGCGTTGCTGTGGCTAACACCTGCAAGAACTGAAAGCATCATCTTTTGTGTGGATTTTACAGGGGAAAATGACACCAATTGGAGTTTGAGGCCAGTATATCGCATGTGCTCTTCACGCACCAACTATTTTACATGCGCTTTTAGACACAGATGGAGAAATCCTGCACTGACTATTTCTGTCACAACAGTGGCATTCTCAGAAAGAAAAGAAAAGAAAGAAAACTGTTGCTATGCTGCTTCATAATGTTTGAGGTGTGAACTTAATGAGACACATAACTAAGCTTCTCTATTTGTTTGCGTTGGTGCTTGACACTCTGCTGTACTATCCTAATTAGTTGTCATGGGCCTTTCATAACATGTTTTTTGTTAGGCCTTTCACAAAATTTTATGCCATGGAGATTTCTCTCTTCCCCTGCTTAAAGAAACGTCTGTCCGAGGCCCCTTAGATTCTTTGTTACTGTTGCGTTTGTTGCTTCACTGTGTTTCTGTCCTGTGGGCTTAAATCCGGGACAGCAGCAGCAGACAGGTAGATGGCCGTCTTGACACATGCACAAAGGAGTGTTTTTACCTCTCTGTAATCAGTGAATTCCTGGGAGTACAAATCACTCAGCGGATGAAAATTACTCTAGCCTTGCTTATGCATGCGTGAGATACGGTAAAGGCGCGTGTTTAAGCCCCATCCAGCTCTCTGGGGGGACAGATAAGGGGGCACACATGCATATAGGTGAGCAGGCAAACAAAGGTTCTTCTGTGTGGAACTCCGACGTTTCTTGTCAGACTTCTCTCATTAAGGAGCCTGTCTCTGGGCTCACGCTGCAAATCGACATCAAGGTCGAACACATTAGCTCTCATTTACCTTCACCATCTAGATTATCTGAGCTGATCTAATGATAAGTATTAGCAAAGTTCAGCTCTGTGGTCAGAGTACAAGAACTAACAGACTGTCAATAGCTGCTCGGTTGGCACGGAGGCCTCATGCTCACCCATATGGCTTTCTTAGGGCATATGTGTACCATTACTCTAATGGCTCCTGATTAGTTATTAGCGGTTCTGTGTTTGGTCATGCTGGTTGAGAGGAATTTCCGGTTAGCCTTTAGGCCACAGATACAATAGGGACCAGATTTCAACCCAAAGTGCCAGGAAAGAAAAATCACAGATTTTCCTGTTTACTATTGGTCAAACAAAACTGATACTGATGCAAAACTGATACAATTGAGCCCAGGCTGCTGAGTTTAACCTTGAAACATTTACACCAATCACCTTTGAGTTTCCAGCTTTCTAGATTTCCCTACTTTGAGAAAAGTATTCTCACATGTTTGACGTGAAATTTTAGAGTGAGATTCAGAGCACCTTTTAATATCTACTAACAAATTTGGGAAGAAGTTTCCAAGACAAAGTTAATACCTTATTGAAACGTGACTGAAAGTTCCATTAAGTATCCCTAACTCTGAGTGACCAACCTCCCATCATTAAAATTTTCCCCAGGGATCTTTCTCAGGTTTGCTAAAGGCACAAGAGATACTCGAAACGTTTCTGTCTTTATTTCCCTCCCTCTCCTGCTCCCCTGTCACTTTACTCTTGTGGGCTGTCATTGTTTCTGGACGAGGTGTCGTCTACATTGTGGTGACTGCACTTTTTGCCTGTGTGACTGCAGAATCCGACTGCTACTCTACTTCTCTCTTCCCCAGAGGCCCATCCACACACCCTGGCATTGTCAGGCAACATCTGCTGAAATTACGGCTGGCTGTCCCAGCACACACACACACCACACACATTTGCTCTCCAAACAGGCGCTGACAGCGTCCATCTTTATAGGTCCTGACAGCGGATGAATAAACTCACTCACGCACGCTCAACTACTCGCTCAGACAAATACACACGCACAGATGTGCTCGGCTGCATGGACAGAAATTAGCCTCATAATCGTAAAAACGAACATGAAATCCAATCAAACCCTTCATGTGCACAGTCAACAGAGTTTAATCCCTTTATTTATGCATTTGCTAGCGCTAAATTCCAAAAAATAGGCTTCGCTCTGCATAGCTATTAGGAGATATTTAGACCAATGATGTTACTGAGATTTGCATGGTGTGTGTTTATGGTGCAGTTAGTGTTCTGTCTCTGTGCTCGCTGTTTCTGCCTCATAAGGCACTTGCTGTTCTCTGTGCCTAGAGATCTGCTTTTAATTTCACAGAAAAGATGGAGAGATACAGAGAGAAATAGTGAGAGCTAGACGGCAGTACAGGCCCTCATGTACTTAATTAGTGTGCCAAGACATGGCAAGACTGGAGGAGTCCAGAATTAGAAGAGAAAGACAGCGTGTGTGTGTGTGTGTGTGTGTGTGTGTGTGTGTGTGTGTGTGTTTACCTTTATTCTTACCTCGCTAAGCTGTTGCTTGGTCACGCACTGAGAAAGGCCAGTCCATGCTGTCATGTTCCACAATTATTTTTTTCGTTCTGGGAAAACATGAAGTCAGTAGCAAACACTGTGATACTAATGTGGCAGACAAACACAGACATCCAACATCCGCTTGTAATGATAGACATGTCCACCCACATAAATATGCATATGAATAAATGTAAACAACAAGCTGAGTACATGTAGGCACTATAGATGCTTTTTAAAGATGGGAAGTTCAATAATTAGAGCAAGTTCTGGCACTCTACATGGCCATACGGGAGAGCCAGAATGGCCTTAGGTAATTTGGCTAGTGTTGCTTGTAAACGGCAATGACAGAACAGATGTTTCCTAACCTATTGCCATGTGCACCCGTGTACATACCAGCACATCAGACACACAGACAGACACGAACATGTTGCAGATGGGCTAATGGCTTTTTCTGTAGTGAGCTTTACATGTGATGTAAATTGCCCACGTTGTTTAGTACAGGATGGGCCACGGATGACCTTTGACCTGTGAAAGGAGAACAGTACATGTTGCGGGCATCTTTTGTGACTGTGCCAGGCTGTTAGCAGGTGGCATGGATCTGCCAAAGTATGTGTTCAGTGACCTGAACTACAGCCCTTTAACACTAGCCGTCTGTGTGGGGGTGTTTGTGCGAGACTGATACATGAGGAATCTGTTGCCCTTCTGTGCACAGCATGATTATAGCTGTTATCTGAAGATAGCATTCTCTGATTGATGTTAGAGGGAGATTCCACAACTGTCTCAAGCATGTGGATGAACTAAGATAAACTACGCACAAGGAATAATAATTGTTAGGGGATATGGCAACCCTGGAATGTTTGTGCTCCATCTATCTTCTTTAGGCTTAGGTTTCAAATCCAATTCAAAGCAAGCAATTAAGTGCTAAAATCACATTCATGTGGGTTTGTGTCCTAACTAGCCATGACCAAAGCTAGCAACATGATTTGTAAGGTGGTTTGTCACTTTTGCAGGGAACAAAATAAACCGTAGTTTTGCCCTTTTTGGAAAACTTTACTTTAAGCAAAATTATATAACATAATAAAACTTGTTTTTAGGAAATGTATGTTGAATCAGGTTTGTAAACCTATCTTGCTGTTAGAATGTTTCGATATGTTCATCATAAAAAAGGGCAAAAATATTGGCTAAGAAAATGTAAACCTGTTCACAACCTCATTGGCCCAATATTAAACTTTATTTCTGTTCTTTGATTGTGATTTTGTCATTTTTACTTTAAATATGGCCAGAAAATCCACACTACTCGCCAGTAACATGTTGTGTTATGACTGGTTAAAATACATTGTAAAAGATGTCATTTACAAACATTACACACAACACTTCCCTTCACATCCCACCTGTTCCAGCCCTCGCCTGAAGATGAGACTCTCTGGCTGGCTGTCACACACACTCCCTTCAGCTCCCTTCATCTCAAATCAACTTTTAAGTGACAAGCAGCTGGACTGGGGCACCAAGGCATGTAATTTTTTTAGCTTACCTTAGAGGAGCCATTAGTCATGTCTATATTTAACCTAGCCCTGCACTCGTACCCACCTTTCATGTGCCAGTTTGAAGAGAATGAAAGAAAAGGGAGTCAGAGAATGAAAATAGCACGGATAGCATGCAGAGTATTCACTGACACTCACTTCATCAGCAGGGTGAGAATTGGTCTTGTAGTCGGTTGCTGTGAGAGATGAGCATTGCTGCATACTGGTGTGTGATTGCAGTCAACAGGGGGTTTTTAGATGAAGAAGGAAACGGCAGGGGAATCGGAGAGAGGTGGGACCCCGATCCTTTTTACACAGGAAAATGCATTGGTGAGCAGATGAAAGAAAAGGGTGGAATGAGTGATTTATGACACGAATGAGAATAGAGGGTATATAACAGCACGAGATAAGGCGAGGGATGGAAATTAAGTTTGGGTGTCAGTGAACACTTACGGAAGTATCCCTTGCTCATTCATTGATCTCTCAATCTATCTGTCAATCTTTACCAGTCCCTGTGGGGGTCCGTTGCAGGTTTGTGGCAACACAGATTGACAGTGAGAAAGTGAACCTTAAATCTATACCAGCCACACACATACACATATATTGGCGAACATTAGCAGGAATTTTAACATGTAAATAAAAGTAATTTATTTAATTAGGTCCTATTTATGGGTGGTATGTTGATGTGTATGTTGGTGTGTAGTAATGACTAAACTAATATCGAAACTATAAAATATCTGACCCATTTTAGAGCAGAAATCTTTTATTAATACCATTTATACTAAATTAATACAAATGCTTTCCTGTTGCATCATATTTCTGCTTTTGCACCAGTATGTTAGTTTAGCACTGCAACAGTCTACCCTTCCTCACACCCTGTATCATCTTTTTAGGTGCCTGTGCATAAAAAATTAACAGATTCAAGTATGTGATGCACTACTTTGATCCAACTACATTTTTGCTAATTCTGTGCCTTAAAAGCCTGTTTAAATGCACCTTTTTGTGTTATATATGCCCCTTCAGGTACTGCTTCAAATGTTGACTCTCGATGCAGAACATTGAAACTTTGCCTGTGTCCACATATATAAAAGAAGACAAGGCCAAATCAAAGAGATTGTTTTGTGTGACCACAGCAGATTGCAAGAGTGACTGACAGAGTGCCCTGAGGGGAGATAAACGCTGGGGTCATCTCCCCTTATCCCAGTCGCAGTGCATGCGAGCGAAACAAGGAATAGAGGGACAGCAGCGCTTGTCCACAAGGGTCATGGTTAATCCTCTCTTTCTTCTGCTTGACCGACAGCACACTCAGTGGGGTCACTCTCTGTCTCACTACTTTCCAGAGCCGCTTTTTCCATCCCTCACTCTCCTCTGAAGTACTCAACACTGGCCTACCGCTAAAAGTCACTTTCCCAGCATATATCTTCAATTTGTCTCTGTGTGGGCTCCATCTTATCCCTCTTTCCCTCCATTTCACCATTTCTGGCTTTCTGCCATCTTGGTTTGTGTGCTCCCAAGGAGAGATTTAACCATATTTAAGAAACTAGTTGCATACTATTGCACATTGTAAAATTAATAGTTACAGTCCTTGAATATGATTGTGTTTAAACCTTGGCAACCACATTGACAGAGGAATAATTAATATTCTTTGAAATATTATATTTATGTATTAGGCAGACACTTATCCAAAGTGACTTACAGCATTGATTGCAGTCAAGTTATACAATTTATCTGTTCTCAGGGAATTGAACCCACAACCTTTGTGCTGCTGTTTGGTAGAACACAATGAACCTGAACTACTGGTACACTTTTATTATATTTATATATCATGTATACACTATTATATTATGTTTAAATAATATTAAGAATAACATTTAAAAGGGCCATTGTGCCTGTTCTAAATCCACTATAAACCTTTCTTGGAGCTTACGGCTTTAATTTATACTGACATTTTGATCTTCATTAGGTTACAATAAAATAAACTTCCCATTCTATTTGTTAAAAACAGATCTGGTTCTCTCTTTTTTTCTGCCTTCCCACATTTTAGCTTCTGCTCTAGTATCTGTATTTCTCTAGATTACTTCTGAAACTTACTGTTTTGGTACTGTGGGTATTGTTGGCTCTTGTGTGATAAATTGCTGTGATTTTGCTTGGATAAAAGTGTGACTAAATGTAAAAGTTTAAAACAAGTTGGTCCTTATCAGCAGACCATAGCACTTCTGCTTAAACACCAGTTTTCTGTAAAGGTTTTCAAATCTCTTACAAAGCCATGAGGAGGGGAGGGGATGATGGTGGAGAGAAGTGGAGAGGAGAGGAGGTATAGCCTTGGGCAGCTCTGAGTAAAACTACAGTAGTTATGAATCACTTGGCAATGACAGGTTAGCTTGAGGTTTTCGGCTGACAGGTGGGAGGTAATGAGTTCTGACTGTGTAAATAAAGCACCACATGAATGTAGATATATTTTAGCATTAGAAACACTCCACTAGCCTTCATTAGTATTCCCCTTTATCAGCTTCAGGTTTTGTATAATGAGTAGGTGTATTTAATTTGGTGTTAGCCTGTGTGCAGACACTCTTGTGTGTGTGTGTGTGCGTGTGTGTGTATGCTTCAGGCCTCTGCAGATTACTTGAGCGTACATTATCCTTACCATAACGACGAGAGGATGGAGACACTGACCATCTGTTTAATCACAACAGATCCTCTCCTACTTGCTCCTGCTGCTACCAGCCCTGTCTTCTACTTGCAGGTGTATTTGTTATTATATGTACAGGTCAGATTCAGTTGCAGATATTAAGGACAGCTTCATTTATGTGCTTTTTTACAGCTGGTTTGCATATATTACTGAGCAATTTAGTAACTAACCATATGCATTGAATTTGTGTACAGATTGCATCTTCTTAGTTTCTCTTGTCTGCAGTACAACTATGGAAAACTGTGGCTTTAAGACCAAGCAGAGGCTTCTGCCAACTGTTTGCACTGACAGTTAAATTACTGGACACTCTGTAAGTGGTAATGCTTATACTGTATGGTCAGCGCCCACTTACCTGATTTTCAGCTAATCAGTTACAACCACCATGTGATCGGTACATCACCTAATTAATATTAATGAGCCTGGCTGATGAGCTGATGAGCTAAAATGCCCCCCCTTCCTCCCACACACACTCATATATTTCAGTCTGTGTCTACTCCCCTAGTAGTACAACGTAGTATATTCTAGCTGCCTCTTAACTTCAGTAGCAATTTGTAATAATAGTCATTAGTATTTGATTCTTGGTACTGTTTGGTCTCCAGGGACACTGAGTACTTTAGTGTTTCCTTTACCTCAGAGCTGTGGTCAGTGCCCTCACTCCAAACGCACACCATCTATCGCTGCACACCCCACTTTATTTAATATTGCCTCCGCTCGTCTCACCTTGAGCTTTCTCCCCTCAGCTGCAAACTGTTTGCCTGAGATAACACGATCTTACAGGAGCAAAAAAACAGAGAGAGGCAGAGCGAGAACATGAGACATTATTTAGCACAGTTTCTTGCTTCTCACATAATCAAAAATCATTAGGTACATTAGTCTTTCTTCCACGGGGCATGATACATCTTGCTGTAAAGGTGAATTATTTTGACACTTCTGTTCTGCCCTCTCTTTTTCTTTCTCTCTTCTGTCCCTCACTTTTTCTTCTTTTCTGTCTTGAGGGCAACTGACTGCTTGCATATGCGCAGTGATATGTCACTCAGCTGTTGGCGGGGAGGTGTAATCTATTCTATGGATAAAGGGCGATAGCGAGAGGTGTAGTGAGGAACACAGGGTGTTTTCATGCGGTCTACCGCTGGTGTTTCTCTCTGTCCGGGCTTTAAGTAATCTACACTGTCTCAAGGTCAGCATGCTCTTCAAAGGAGGATTTACTGGGGGAGATCCACTTCCTGTGTGTATGAGCCTGATCCCGGTGTAAACCGCCTATATGTCCCTCTGCAGAAACACAGAAGATTTGTCACAGATTCCCTGTCACTTGATTCACAACTCGTGTTGTTTATAACCCTCGGGGTGGTGGTTTTTGAAGCGTGAGGTGTGAAATGAAAATTAAAATGAATTTTTTTTATTTTAAATTTCATTCCATTCATTTCTGTAGGGAAATAAAGAAAAATATTCAATGGATTTGTTAGTTTTTGAGAGGAAAACACTTGCTGTGTTTTCCAAATACAGGAAAATGTTTTTTTTTCACCAACCAATTTATTTTCAAAAGAAGACTGCAGTGAATCTAAGCAACTAAATAATGAGAGATCTGTGGGTTAAATAGGTGAATGTAGCACCAGCAGCAGCTATTAGGCAGATATATGATGATGCAGGTAAAATAAACAGTACGTGAATTCAGTCTAATACCTGTTTATGACGCATTGCCAACTGTGTCTGTCAGACTAATTTGGAGGCTAATAATTATCATCAGCTATCATCAATTATCATCAGCTATTGATTTAACCACAAGCTAAATATAATGAATTATGTTAATATTATAAGACGACACAACCCAGTATCTAATAAAATGTGATATTGTTTTGGTGTAATTTTGAGGAACAAATAATTTTTTTAATTGATGTGATTTGTAATTTGTTAATTTTGTTTATAATGTTATTTCATGGAGGGCATTTTTCTTTTAACATCTTTCTTTTAAGATCTGCTGGTGATGACAGTGTGTTTGTGCTAACCCTTGCCTGTATTGTGGGTAACCCACAGTCTCACTGACCATTCCATTCTTTAATCAGAAGGCATGCAGAAAGCAGGGCAGTGAGACATCTCCCTCTTTGCTCAAACCCTTGGCTTTAATCTCTCAGCATTAGGCAGGGTTGAAGGCTAAATGTAGTCTTAATCACTGGTTCGTCTATTCCTTTACAGATATCTGCCAAACGGTCTGAGAGTTCAAGAGGAAAACAGAAAAACATAGGAAACAGAAAAAGTTAGGACTAAGAAGGACTAATTCCTAAGCTTAGCTGTTGATTTGTGTACAAATTGTTCCTCAGTGTAGATAATCCAAAAAATCCTCCTGAAACAGGTTCTGAAACAAACAAAAGTGAATGAGTCACACATGTAAAACAGGTATATCCAATATACATAAACTTGGATTATAGTATATGTTATGCTGAAACCAAGCAATGCGTATTCACATTTAGATTTGGAGTCAAACTAGCTGTGCTGGAATGGGCGGCAGCTGCTGTTTGCAAGCTTACAATCGGATATCAGACCAAACCAGGTACTAAAGCCCTTATTTACAGCCTGATCGTCTTAGGCACCGGTACACACCCATCTCACAAATGCAGCTTAGCAGGAGATTAAAGCATACAATATCCTCTTTTCGATATTTAGCCTGTCTAATCGTTGCATTAAAACAGAGGGAGGGAAGAGGTATAAGTCTAGGCTTTGGCCCATGTCAGAGTTCATCACTAAACATGGGTTTGAGGGTGCGTCCCATGGGTTGGGGGTTGCATATATATATATTTGATTTTGTGAGTCCCTGTGCTGTGGCTTCATTGCTAGATCTCAATGTCTGTTTTTTGGGGCGAATGGACAACTGCTATCCCCCATAAGCTCTGCAATGGGGGTCCTAAGGGGCTTAATTAAGGCTGTCTTTAATGTAGTAACTCAGGAGATTAAAAAAGACTGAGAGCTTATGGCTATTATCCCTGCTTCAGAAGATGCTTCGGAAGCATTCTTTAATTAAGAGAACACCACATTCCTTCCCTCGTCCATCCTCGTTCCTCGCCTGCCATCCCTCGCTCTTTCCAGCCGCATCCGCTCATAAAGTCCACGCAGCCGTGGGATTGGTGTGACAGATGAATGCGTTGCGGCTAAGCTCGCCGTTCTTCGTCCTCTTCCCACTACGCTTCTGTTTCTCCTGAGATACTCATAAACACTCATCAAAAACAAGAAGGCAGAAAAAAGACAAAAAGAGAAAAAAGAGAGATGAAAGAAAAACAGCAAAGCACTAAAGGACATAATCATAGCTCAAAGAAAATTGAACCAACAGACGATTTGAATACCCCAACAACTTCAAAGTGTGAGTTATGCCGACTTCAAAACACTATATCTAATTTCCATGAAAAAAAATCCAAGCTTTTATTGTAAGCATTGTTTTTAAGAGGGCAAAGGTTCAGATATAAAGGGTGCCAGTCTTTTTGGATGACCTAAGAAATAAATGAGGAAATGAGATCCGTTCTGGTTAGGATGTGGCTTAGAACAAATGCTGCTTAACTGGTTTTGCTTCAGAACCCAGAGTTTGCAATGAACGCACAGCGACCCAACCCAGTACCAAATTGTTTATTGTACAAAATTGAATTTTGATGGTTTCATGCTTTCAGCAGCCAATAATTCACAACACAAAGCAAATTGTGGCTGACAAATGTGTAAACAAATCATGTTTATCATCACTACAAGTGGACCCATATTTAATTTATTCTGGGTCCTGTTTTCTTTTACCTTGTGTGGTTTTGTTCACCGGTTTTGAGAGTAAGGGCTTGTCATGCAACCTGTCCTTGTTGTCACCTGCAAATTTTTATATGTCTGTCCCTCTGTTTGTCTCTCTGCTTCTCTCTCCCTCTCTGTCTTTCTTCTCTCTTTTCATCTTTATTACTTTTCCTCTCTCTGGCTTTATCTTCATTGATCAGCATGTCTTCAATGACTGAAGGCTAATTAATGTAGCCCCTGTTTGTCATACGCCAGAAGTCAATATGTGAAATACTCATCATGTCTTTATCTGCCTCAAATAAATGAGAGAACAAGAGGAGGAAGTTGACAGGGAGGAAGAACAAGAACATCTTTCCTTGAAAGAGACAACATGATGCACTCGAAGGGTCAGTGTATTTGTATGAGTGACAGATAGACCTATTCTGCCTTTCAGGAGCTAATAGTGGAGTGTAAGGGGCATAAGTTTGATGTATTGAGCGGGGAAGGAAACATTTTGAAGAGTTCCAACCCTAAAAGGTTGTGTCATATTTGAGATTCAGTCCTCCAGCCATAAATATTGGACAGTTTCCCGTTTTGTTGAGCTATATTCATAGCTGGCCCCGGACCAAACATCCAAATCACAATGACAGCTAGTGTCCTTGTGTTTATTATTTGTCTCACGGTAGCTTCAAAATAAGCTTGGGATGTCAATACCCAGAACCGCTGATATGACGTCGCCACGTAAATATATCCTCCAACAAAAATGTGTTCCTTTTCTTCTCCCATCCATTGTTCTTGTGTTTATAAATATGTTTGTCTGAAGCTTGTCGTCTCTGTTGGGGAAAGGCAGTCCATTATTCAAACGACTCTTTCAAGCCCCAACAAAACTGCTGGAGTCAGAGTTATTCATGGCCGGCTTTTGTCCCCCCTCACACTTTTCTTACAAACAGCCATTGACTTTCACCAGCGTCTCGTGCTGTGTGAAAAAAACAGGGTCTGGGGGTGAAAGAGATGTAGATTTTGACGTTGATAAGCAGTGTGTGTTTGGGAAGGTGTGCACACACACACTCACACACACACACCCTAAGGTCTCTTTTGGTTTATCTGGTGAGAGGCACCTTTGGAGCTCTCTGAAGGCTCAATGAAATGCCACCGCTTGTGACATTTATCTGCACTCTGAGTGAAGCACACTGCCTTTTATGCCTGTTAACTCTGGGCCCTCTGTTCTTTACACTGTCTCACAGTATGTGTGTGTGAGAGAATGGTGGCAAGAGAAAGACTGTATGTAAATGTGGTGAATATTCTCTGTTGGCCTATGAGGAAAAGTTGGCCGTTTCACTGCTAAATGAAGATTCCCATGTCATTGGGCAAATTCCATTTCATTCCGATAAGGGCAAACATAACACTTCTGACAAGATCAACACAGGGTGGATCCCTCTCTCATTTTGTCTCATCTCTTCTGATCTTGTCTTTCGTTTTTGCTTCTTTTCTCATCTTTGTCATTTTGTCTCTGCTGTTGTCTCATCTGTCTGATGTTTTCTCGAATCTTTTGATATTTGCTTTTCTCTTACATTCTCATTCTGTCTTCTTTGCACCTCCTTTTCCAATCCTCTGCTTGACCTCCTCTGATCCTCATTTTTCGCTGCCTTTCCCCTCTCCTCTTCCTCTTCTCTCCTGCTCTCGCTGCCCTCCTCTCCACTGCGCCTGTAAATCCCATAAATTTGCTGTGGCCTGCGAACGGAAAAAGACTTTGGGAAGTCAAGCGTTGGTCTCAGTGGGCTGGGTTGGCTGGGATGGGCTTCCCATGATGCCTTGGGCTTCCTGTGTTTTTTATGTTTTTTGTGTTACATGTTTGTCAAATATAAAGCAAACACTCAGTGTTCAGTGTTTTGCTGTTCTGATGGACAAAAACAGTGATCTTTTAATTTTCTGGTTTGACATTACATAAAGTATAGTTGGATATTCATATACAGTATGTGACATGAATAAAGAGTATGATAGCAGTATAAATGATAACAGAACTATGCAGTTAATATGTATTATAGAACCTATTTAAATGCTATTCTGTCAGTGCTCTGATTTCAGTCACTGGGTTTCAGTCAGATATGGTTTCCCACATGGGGGTGTGCACCCAACCCCTATAGGTTGTTGAAGGAACTGCAGGCTCATAAGTGTAATACTTGTAGGAAACAATAAAGAAAATAATAATTAATAGTAATACAATTTATGACATAAATGAATAAATAAACAAAACAAACAAACAAAACAAAATATTTTTCCATTATAATTTAAATAAACTAAAAATATTTTGTATTATTATTATGTGAAAAGAAAAAGACTAGTAATGAATTTAGCACAGTGTATGACATTGGTTGCCAGGAACAATCATATGATGTTTTTGAAAAGTTAGCACATTATTTAAAATTTCTTGAGTTTCAGAAAATTAGGTCACAGGGTTCAGCACAAAAAGGTTGCTAACCCCTGCTGTAAGCCCTGATGGTACAAGTAAAGGATTTGCAGGGACTTTGACATAGCCTAAAACCAGTAGACTGATTCTGGAACAGCTTTGTGACTGTCTGTACTTTTCTGACCATCGTTTTTTTCATCTAAAATGACGAAAGAGGAGCAGTGAGCCTCCTGGTTCTAACTCCACTAAATGCAAAGCAGGCTAAATCAGAGACACGATTATGACTCTCTCTCTCTTTCTCTCGTGCCCTACATCCCTCCTCGCTCTCCTAGGGGAAGTAACAGCAGCACATGCAGTCTCCCAACTAAAAGTGATTTTTTTTTACTTCTCATCAGATTCCAATTTAGGGAGATTACTGGGTGAGGCCATCATTAATGGAACCCAAATAAGCCTTTGAGAGCAGATTCAGAACAGGCCTATCTCAGCACAAATGTAGCATTAGTAGTGCCTTGAATGCACTCTCTCTTACGCACACACCCATAAACACACACTCTTACCAAAACACATCAGCAGACTTTAATCCAGGATCGTCAGAGAGAGTGAATGTGTGTCAGTCCCAGCTTTAAACACACACACACACACACACACACACACACACATACACACACAAAACCGGGTCTTGAATGAAACACCATTTGTGACGTATTTATGTAGGAGTGCGTTCCTAATCCTTCCATTCCCCATCTGCATCTTGGGCCTTACAGAACCCGAGGGAGACTGAGAGAGAGAGACAGAACAAGAGGCAAGCTGATTTGTGCAGAAAAACAGGGAAAGAAAACAAAAAACAGACGAGTGGAGAAACAGAGTAGAAAGGAGAGAGGAGACATTCTCTTTAAAGTGCCAAATGGAACCTTGAAGTGATTTATGCCAACATCCACTGCAGCTCCTCTCCCAAACACTCTGCCTAATTCACTCCTCACTACTACAGATAAGCACATGAGAGTGGATGTTTGTGTGTACATGTGTACAAGTAATAACGGAAGCATTTGCTCTTTCATCCTTCTTGTTTTTTGCGCACACAAGGATTGTGCTAAATTTGCTGGTTAAAAGTTCTTTGATTTTACAGTCTCATCCTGAAAGCTTAAAAACTTTAAAACCAACAGGCTGCTCTTTGTCACACTGAAATCACACTAAAATATCTCATCTCCACTTCTCCCAGAGTAACGATTATTACAGCGCTCACGAGCCCTGTATTAAAAAAATCTTCTGTTTAATTTTTCATCTTCTCCACAGTTTTCTGAAATTAGTTCAGCTGGAAACCCTTAACGTACAGACTCTGTTCAAGCGTTGTTTTGTATATGATTCAGGCAAAGGTGCGCCTTCTATTTTTGTTTTTTGTAAACCTTCATTAGAAAACCTAATATTAAAGTTTGAAATTTTTCATTTTTCATTTTGAATGCAAAGTTCTGATTGGTCTACTTTTGTACATTTCTCCTCTCCTGTAATCCTTGCCTTAGCTCTAAATTCCTTGTTCTGCTTCTGTAGCCTTTGCCAAAGTTGTGCCTCTCTAGGTGAAACCAAGTGGCACAGTCCATGCGAGCTTGCACCTCATTCCAGTGTCTTGTGGGCTAATCCCAGGTGTGGGTTTAACTGCACTGGACTGTCACTAAGAACCCACAATCCGTATCTTATCTTAGTTGTGTTGAACTCTGCACTAACGCAGCAAGTTTTATATGACACACTAATGCATTGCTTATTAGTTAACATAAAAAATGACAGCATGAAGAAACAGTGTTGGTAGGGCAGGATGAGAAGATAAACAGTAGCGGTCCGTGTCCAGTCGCATCAGTTTGCATGCTGTTGTGGTTTAGTGAGTTTCTTCTCTCAGCAGTGGGGACATGTCAAGCACTGTCAGAAGACTTTAGTTTTCTCAAACTATATATAAAAATATAATTCTCAATTCATCATTCCTTTGTAAGTGCCAAATGACAGGATGAATCACTTCCAACTTGTTTTTGCTCTCATGGTGAGATGGCATTTAAGGACAGCGAATCTTGTTTTTCATTGTATATGCTTTAATGATTATATGTATCACAGGAAATGTAGGTTATTGTTTTTTATGTGTATATATATAAATATATAATAGAAAAGGAAAAAATGTAATATCAAATAGAGGGATTCACTCATGGGGGTAATAAATCACTCATTAAAGTAATAAATGTTCATTACTGATGATATTGACATGCTAGTGTTGTACTGTCCCTCAGGCTACGACACGCCATGTCAATACACAGCTAGCTGCTGTCATCTGTCAGAGTGAGGAAGCTTATAACCAGTGTTTTGATTTGTTTTATATTTGCCCTTTTTAATCCACAGGAATATAAGAATTTGTGATGACAATAATGTCATCATGCAGAAACAATAGCATCCTTTGTCGCTCAGGCAGGGATTTTGACTAAAAACTTTGCAAGCGTGTAGAAAAAATACTGCAAGAGTTGTGTTTGGCACCAAAGCAAGAGACAAAAGAAAACCATAATCAACTTTTCATGGATTGTTGACTTATATTATGCTTTCTTGTAACTCTCAGGGAACATTATTAAGAATTTTACAACTGATCCTGCTGACGTAGGAACATAGTGGCCACTGGATATCTGCTGCGTCAGGAAGTTGGAAAACTTGTTAACAGTTGTCTGATTGCCCTGCAGGCCTGACAAAAAAGTGCTTAAACCAGAAATATCCACCACGAGGAGAGAAATCTAGCGAGGGAATGAGGACAGAAGTGATGATGGGATGAAGTTGAGATGGGGTGGACAGAAGGTCTGGGAGGAAGCTGCTAGTTGGCTGGTGGCTGAGTTTGGGCTCGTGTTTTGCAGGAACATAAAACCGTTGCAGTGGCACCTGTCAAGACATGGTGAAAAAGAGGAGTGAGAATGCAAGGAAAAGCTGAGTACTGCATCTGACATTTAACTTCATGGAAAAGAGCTGCCAGTCTGTCACCACTTGAAGAGAGGCAGAGAGGGTGTGTGAAGTTGTTAAGTGCTTTTGTGGTGCATCTCTGTCAGCCTCCCACTCTCCTCTTCTTCTTTGTCTTTTTTCATACCCCTCATTTAGCCGTAAACCTCTGTCGATCACACTAAAACACACACACGCTCTATAGCAGCAGGGCTGTGTGGTGACAATGGCAGCATCCTGGAGATATTTGGGGAGGGTAACTTCTCGACAAACGCTCTGCTTTGTTTAAGAAACAGAAGAAAAGATGAGAGGAGCTGTCCGAGTGAGGGATGGACAAGATGACAAAGGCAGCGAAGTGACAGATGAAGCCAATCTATAGCAGGCAAGGCATTTGGCTTGTGTGTGTGTTTGGATTTGCTAGACTAGTATAGAAGTACTGATATTGTGTCTGTAAGTGTTTACCCACTTGAAAAGGGAAGGTATTGATTTGTATAAAGATGATTGTTAGGATTTGTTCTCAGGCCTGCTGCTAAAATTAATGAGGCCTGTGACTTTTTATGGGTGGGCCCCTTTTCCCTCAGGCTTAATGAGTGGCTGTACTGATTAGAGGACTTGAAGTGGGACCCCTCATCACAGGGTCAAGCACAACATTCCTATTGTCGTTCCCTGACAACAGCCCTGTTTGTCTCCTCTGGAAAGACACATTTGTGCTCTTTCTTTATATACAAACGCGCACCTATGTTCTGTGCATCTGCTTCATTAGCTTGCTTGTTCTCACTGTGTGGTCCCAGTTGATCTGATAATGTGAGTGCATTACCATCCTTCTGATTACTGTCCCCCACTGATGTGTTTCAATACTAATGCGCGTATGGTGCACATTTTTCTTAGTTAAATTAGCGGGAAGTCCAAATTAATGTCTTAATGGCCTTCGTACCTATTTGCAGAGCTGATGAGTAAAGCGCTCATCTGATCGGGTCAGACCTGGGTCACTGTTTACCGAGCAACAGCCAATCAAGAGAATGGATCCCCCCTAGCCCCGCTCATTTAGATCAGTTAACGGCTTCAGTGACCACCTGCTGACTTGTGTCCACAGATAACAGCCATTTAGCACCAAGCGGCGATCATGCATTAAATGTGAAATTTACGTCACGGCCATTTCCCTGCTAAAATAAATGCACAAAAACCCATTACCGTTTAGTTTGGTTTGTTTATGTGTCTGACAAGCGAGAAAATAGCTGTTATATTGGATGGAATCAGCTTTAAATGGGAGATTTAATTTGGCAAAAAGTCTTTGCAGGTGATATACACCCACCTCACCGGCAAACCCACTCATGTGCGCACATGCATCTGCAGCTTAATCTTTGTTATCCTTGATTGCGTGTAGAAACAACATCCTGTCTCCATCATTCTGACAGACTGTGAATCAAGCTTTAGCAAACAGACTTTTCCCCCTCAATTAGGCTGAACACCCATCAATATGGAAGCCTTCATATGATGCCTGGGCCTGCGGATCAGTCTTACAGAGCATATTGTGCTAATAGTCAGTCATCATCCCTCCAACACTTGCAATTCACTAAACGGTTGCACATGATATTTTTAGCCCCAAAACCCAGCCCCAATTCAGTTTAACCAGAATTTGGTGCAATTAACAATTAAGCTTTAAGGTAGGTAGAGAGAGGTATTATAATCTGAGGTAGGTAGAGGTAGGTATTATAATCAGATATATATATATATATATTTTTTTTTACAGTGAATTTCCCTCTGCGTGTCCCTCCGCTATATGGCACAAACTGAATCTGACTCTGAAACAAGCTGCTAAACACAAACCGTCCTCAAAGTCAACTCAAGCCACATCTGTCAGTCACCGTTTCCCCCGCCTCCAGTCAGCAATTGAAATCTTCTTAGTGTCTGAGGTTAAAAAACAACACAGTTCCGCACACACATGAAAAATGCAGGGCTAGCCTTCATTCTCACCAGAGCCATGGAGTCAGGGACACGGCACGTTCCAAAGCATAACAGCACAATACCAGCTCTCTCCTGAGTTATAACCATGACATTAATTCCTGTCTCTGCTTTCTTCTTTTACTAAGCCTGCTTTCACACTTCTTTTCTGTGTTGTCCTTTTTGTGTCATGTCTAAAGAGTGAGAGGTTCAAGTGTACCCCAGTGTCTGTAGCACTTCTGCATACACATCTGATGATAATGTATTTTAATAAGGAAACCACACTGGCCCGTTTTCTTAACTAACAGAGCGTTAATGGTCATGAAAGATGCATGAGTGACTAGGTGACTGGGTAGAACTTTTTTCTTTTTCCAAATTATTTCCTTTTTAATGAGATTCTATTTGCGTGCGTGTTTGCGTTGTGTGTGGCTGAATCCTAATGAGTTTGTATTTGCTGGGGTGTACGAGGTGCCACTGTAAATTGGTTGGTTAATGTGTGATCGCCCTGAGGCAGATTGCTGTCTGTTTTTGGAATGTGTGGCGTGGAATACATCAGCAGTAGCTTCAGAAAATGTGTGTGTGTGGGTGAGGGTGTGTCAGTTCATGCGTGTTGGTTAAAGTCAGCCACATCCAATCACATTCGATCACTCCAGATTACAGTCTGACAGCCCAGGTGTCACTATGGGTACAGGGGCAAAGACATACAATACAATCACAAAGAAGCTTAGAGTGAGAAAGAGTAACATAAACAATCACTTTTCATTCACTATAGGATATCTTTACTGGCAATTTAAAAAAGCAGCAATGACAAATTATTAATAAATATTATTAAAATTGCTATTTTAACATTTTTAAATATGATTATTTAATTCTGTTTTCAAATTTGTAATTTACAATAAGTTTTATTAAAACGTGTGCCACCAGTAAACAATACTTTTGTTGTCCCATTATCAAATGTAATGTTTACATTTGTTTTACACATTTGAACACAAACAACCCCAACACACACACTTTCACATTGACACAACAAATGTCCTGGCCGAGCAATTTTCTTTCAACCCCCCACACACCTCTTTAGCTCCTCCCCCTTTACACACACACTCTCACACCTCCACATACACCAGTTGACCCTAACGTTATGGTTTCTAATAAAGTCCCCTGGAGTCAAAGACTGCCTCCACCTGTTTGTCACCAAGCTGCCAGTAACCCAATATGTGTGGCCTGACTCACCTGAGTCAATTGTTGACTTCACCTGCTTGCCAAACAAATGGTCTCACCGCTATTTACCTTGAAGCCTTGGGCAATATCCTCTACCTACTGTCTTTTAAAACACATTACTCGTTTGTCTCTGTCACACAGATGGCGTTAGTACTGAACACAATCCTAAGGGAAGCTAGAAAGTGTCTAATGATAAAGGTATCTCACATAGCTTTTGTGTAGCATTAATACAATGATTTAAACTGTGATGTGTTTATAGAAACACAATCTTGGCAAGATGTGGATCAAAACGCATGGCTAAGTCCAAATTCTGCTGCTTTCATAGTTTCATAGTGTGTACTAAGAGTAATTGAACATACTTCTTGACCTTTGTGGGTATGCATGTGTGTAGTATAAACAGACTCACAAATTACATCCACCATGCTGGTTCTTTGACCTACTGTGACATACTAACACCAACAACGTAATTAATTAAACCAGGTATGATTAGTGCATTTTAACTCTCTGTACTGTGTAGCAATGAAGTACAGATGAAGGGTCTTATTTCCCCCCTCACGTC
>JAZGTJ010002807.1:28563-39587 GCA_036877575.1 Botia almorhae | reverse complement strand
TAGAGTTTCAGACAAAACGACAAGAGCGAATCTCATGAAATCTGCCAGAGCAGCATTTAGTCTTTATAGAGTTTCAGACAAAACGACAAGAGCGAATCTCATGAAATCTGCCAGAGCAGCATTTAGTCTTTATAGAGTTTAAGACAAAACGACAAGAGCGAATCTCATGAAATCTGTTAAGAACACGTTCAGGTCATATTTCACCTTCAAAAGAAGCAAAAGAAATGTAAAGTTATTAAGATTTTTTTGCATTGTGACATTTTCATGACAATTAAACTCAGTATATGACATTTACTCTTCATGAATATCTTTAATGATAAAAGTCTCGTCTTTCCTGCTTTTGTTCTGTTTTGTTTGGAGATCATGATACATCTACAAACTGAGATCAGTCTCTTTTGTAAGGCTGTTGCGGCATAAATATGTTTTTTTACTGAAACCAAATGTACAGCCTTTACTAGTCCCTATGATCCAGATGTTCTTACCCAGAATTCATAGCGGTTTCTCAGTGCCTATTAATCCCTGTCTTGCTTTGTGAGAAAGGAAATAAATACAGGATCTTTAGTGTAGCATCAGTTTAGGCACTTTACAGGCGCTCTTAAATCTGCTGAACACAAGAGACTGATCAATACGTCCAATAGTTTGGGCTTAAGTTGATATATAACATCTAAAACAAGCCTGAACAGAATTAATCTCAGATCTTCAGACTGATGACTGAAGGTCTAGACTCCATCCAAGCTTTCTTCGGCTAAGAACGGCCCAGGAACCAGACGACGACGACTTGAAACCTCCTGAGGTGTTTCTAGTAAAGTGTCCCACATCCATCAGATGTCCAGCCAATGGTCTGTGAGCATGATGTCTGAGGCGGAGACTAGAGCAGAACAGATCCAGTCCATATACAGCACTGTGCAAACGTCTTAGGCCAACACCAGCTTGATGTTTAGCAAAGTTTTCATGACCATGCATATTTATTTTTTGGTTCCCTCTTTATTAATATACAAACAGAAAATACAGGAAATGTGTGCGCAACAATTTAAAAAAGAAGTTTGTATGTGATTTTCTGAACAAAATGGCTTCTTCTGGCAAAAGTCCAGTGTATCAGCTATAATCCTCACAGGCTCAGATCCAGTGCTGTTAACCTCACGATGCACTGAGGCACCTGTGACAGCTCTGAATGTGGAAGCTCTCCACCACACCTCTGTTTCAGAGCCCGTGTCTGATACAGCTCTCAGCACTGAGTAGAAGGGGCCTGTAATTGGTAAACGGTCACAAGAATCCGCGGCTGAACGCGCAGCTCGGTGCACAGACACCTAATTGGTGCTAGCGGAGAGCAGCCGAGCCGCTTGTGCTGGAAGCTGTGGGCTCCTCTGGTCATTTAGCAGGTATCTGTTGTTGTTGAGTTTTTTGGGGGTTTGTGATCGTATCGTGTGCTGATGACTCCAGAAAACATCCTGATGGGCTTGTGTACTGGCCGTAACCACACATAACGCTCAGCTGGCTTCTGGTTGCCATGGCTTCCATTTTTTCCGCGTTAATTGGTGGAAGAGTTTCCAAGGTTGCCGATCCTGGAAGTTCGAATGCGGCGAGTGAATGTGATGGATGAGAGGAAGATTAGACGGTCTCACTCGGTGCTTCCCAAACTTTCTACTCATCAAAATTACATTGAACCAACGTTGTTCATGCCATTAAAAACAAATATAACATCAATATTGTTGATTTGCCACAACTTGTGTTGTGTCTGGAATCGAGTTTTGTGAAACAACATTATACATTCCACATATTGTTTGTGTTTTTAAAATCCAAAAATGTTTTATATTAATAAAACATACATTTTCTATCTATTTTTCTGCAGTATATAAACCTAAACAGGCAAACATAGATGAATGCGTTCACACTGGTGTAATTCACAAACAGATAAATAAATACACAGACTCATGTATTATAAAGTGGAACGTTACCGTATTTTAATTATAATTTTTATTTTATTTGTTCCACCAAAGAAAAACATACCGAATACTTATTTCTGAAGTGAGAGACGTTCTCTGCTCGTACAATATTCAGTTTATTTATTTCCCCATGTTATATTTCTCAACATCTAGTAAGTTTATAAATAGACTGTTTACTTTTTCTGTTGGTCTTTATAAATGTGTCATCGTAAGGTTGTTGATGTATGTTCCAACAGTAATAATGTCGCCTGCATAACATCAGTAACAATTGACACGTACATGGCTGTTTTTATCCCTTTAGTTATCGTTATAGACAATAATTAAAGCATGCACACACTGTGTGTTTTAGTATTGACTGTTGTGAATGCGACACTGTTTGTTATAAAGCCATAATCTGCAACTACATGCAGCGTTTCACGCTTACATTTTCCCACAATTAACTATCATGAGATTGTTGTCGTTGTTTTATGCATTTGTAAGGCATGCAGTGTGTTTAACAGATTCTTCTGTGTTTCACTGACGTTGCAGCGGCAGGTTTTGTGCTGAATGCGCCTTGTTGAAGTGATGCACAGTTCCCACCTGTGCAGCGGGTGATGAAATCTGTCAGTATGAGCTATTAAAGTGAGGCTGAGGCTGTATCTCCTGTCTGCTGAAGGGCTGTAGATCACAGCCGTGTCATATCTCTGAAGTAATGGGTGGCCTTTAAATCGGCTGTAAATCTTCAGAAATGGCCTCTGTCGTGTTTAGCAGCTCTCTGTCCTCGCCCAGCTGAATTATTTTCCGCTGAAGCAGTCTTAAGTTCTGCCCTTTGTTCTTCTCAGGGCACGTTTGTGATTAACCATCTTTCAGCCTCTCTGACTGGAATTAATATTTGATCACATGGCTAAATAGTCGCTGCGCTGCCGTGCGGGGCCACACACTGAAGGTCAAAGGTAAATATCAGCCTGAAAGAGCCACACGGTGCATCTCTGATATTTCCACATCGTTTACGACACACGTTGTCCCTTTAAATTTCAATGTATTAGAAATGTTAAAGCTGCAATCCGTAACGTTCGCTTCTCTGTCGTCACCTCTGTACGAAACATACGACTGCAGGTTACTTTGTGTTTAAATGAAACATTTAAATGAGTTAGTAAATGTGAATGTTTACATGTAAACGTCCAGAAGCTATAAATGAATGATGTTTCTCATTCACCGCGTAAATGTGCGTGATGTTTAAAACCATATTGTGTGAGTTCATGTTCTGAAAGGACACGACAGCAAAACTGATGCTCCAAATGAAACAAGCCGCTGAAAATATGAACAGAAAAGGAGTCTGTATTAATGTGTCGCATGTTTGGTGTCAGCTGTGTTTGACCTTCCTTCATTTGAGTATTAGCTCTCATTTTCACAGCATTAAATGTGAACCATCTTGTAGATGATTAGTGAATGAGTAAATTATTCTCCATCAGAATTTATTGATTCCATTAACCTTTGTGAAATAATCCATCCGTGTCTGATTAACCTAAAACCTTCTTAATTCAATTATCAATCAGTCACCCGCTCAGGGATAATGTTCAGCTAATTGCTCCAATCACACGTTTTAATTGTATAATCGTACGTTTGTGTGCGGGGGGTCGAGCTGCAATTTCTGATTTTTAATTACTGCCTTTTGCGAACAGAGGATTTAGACGCAAACATGAAGCACTCGAGTTGATTCGAAAGCCAATATTTTTGTGCTCATAAATGGGTGTGAATTTGAATATGCTAATGATTCGGTCTACGTGGATAATTGGACTGAATGAGGCTAAAATCAGATGAAGCTCGTGTCCTGCTCCGTCAGACGCTGTTCTGTACCACATCTCTGTGTGAGAAAGGAGTTTTGTGACCTTTAGCCGTTTGAAATATTAAAGAGCAAATGGAGTCTCGCTCTGGGTACTTGTAAAGCTCATTTGTCTGTGGCAGAGCGGGAGGGAGGTCTGATTTGGGGATGGTGCTGTAGCTCCTGTGCCGCTCGGCTCTGCTGGTCTTAGGTCTAATAAAGGGACCCGCAGCTCCGTCTGCTAGTCATTTCAACTCCATTTAATTTGTCCCTCGCGTGTCTCAGACAGCTGATATCCGCTCGGAGCTTCTGAGCGCCGGCGGTCTTGATCCGCCTGGCGAATTGGAGAAAAAAGCTTTCCATCCTTCTTTTCCCATTCCATTATTTCTTCTACATATCAAGCACACCCGTGAGCCCGGCGGCCGCCGTGAGCCCGGCTCAACCGGCTCATGTTGTAATTTCACTCTTATGCTGCTGGTGTTTGGCTGGTTTTTTCTCGACACGTACAGAAATTCCAGACTGTGTTTCAGGGTTCAGTGTTTTAGTGTCTGGAAATAGCGCGGCGAGGGCGGTTCGCTACGAGAGCTTTTATTTCATACTGTTAAAATCCCCCGGCAGCAGGGATGCAGCTATCAGCTCTATAAATTAGATGTTGCTCTGTTCTGGGTTCCTCACAAGCTTCAGGCTTCTGCCAGTTAATTAAATCTGTTCGGCGGACGACTGCTGGTGAAGATCTGAACCCACAGCTGGCTGTCGGGCTCCTGAGCACGTCGACCGGCGGTGGACTATACTGTTTAAAGAGCATCCTGTGAAACAAACATGGAGCCGATGCTGTTTCCAGCTTCTGATTAGCTTGCGTCTGCTGATGATTGTGATGTACACTCACAAAAAAAAATGAACCATTTTTGGTTCCTAAAAGAAGCATTCAGTCAAAGGTTCTTAAAATGACCATTTTTTCTTACTCTGTTATAGTCTAAGGAACCTTTATTCACTACAAAGAACTCGTTGTGATATAGAAAGGTTCTATGGGTGTTCAAGGTTCTTTATGGAATATACAACCTAATATGGTTCTATTGTGAAGCACCTTTTAAAGGTTTGTGACTCTTGAGCATAACGCGTGTGTGTGTGTGTGTGTGTGTGTGTGTGTGTGTGTGTGCGTGTCCTGCAGTGTGTATCAGGTGGTTGTAGAGGAGGAGCGTCCGCGGCGATCCCGGAGAGCTGCAGAGATCCTGAGGTGTTATCCAATCCCCATCCACTTCCAGAACGCATCCGTGCTCAACTCGCCATATTACTTCACTGCAGAATTCCCTGCCACCCGGATTCTGACCCCGCAGCCCTTCACTGTGGGAGACAACCGCACGTATGACGGCTACTGGAACATTCCTCTGCTGCCACACAAGAGTTACAGCATCTACTATCAGGCGGTCAGCACGGCCAACGGGGTGAGAACCTAAAATCTGCACAATTTCACACCTCTGCAGTTGTCCAACAGACACTGAGAGAAAGTTCAGCACATGTGGGGATAAAACAATTAAAAGTATTTTGAAGTGAAGTGATGTTTGTGTTAACAAACACTCCAATAACAAACATATAACAAGTATCATCATAACCTCTAAACTTGTATGTGTTTTGCTATTAACCCCATAACTAACTGTAACAGACCAATTAGCAGTTTTATATGGCAGAAAGTAAATTATGATGATCACCAAAGCCAAAACTATTTAAACTCGCAGTTTTGTCTGTCGCAATAAAATTAGACTTTTTTGTGTTGTTATTGTGTCGCAAAAAAAAGCACACAGAACTTTATCTCTGCAATGCAATTAAGACTCATGCCATTTAAATTATTGCATTTATATGGGCTTACAATTGAAACACTGTTTTCTCATGAGGTAACGCGTTGTCCTAAGTTAACGTTTACGGTTATTCGCATTTCCTGCGAGCTGCACCTTTTCAGAGGTGCTCCTGCAATCTCGCGCTCTTGTTTTTGGAAAATAATCTTTACGGTTTTCTTCGCATCAGATGCTGCTGTTCTTTAATTGCTCCCAATTAGCAGAGCGCCACCAATTACAAGAAGCAGCTTCTTCTCTCCCTGGTGACAGTAATTTAGAGAAAAACAAGAGTCGATCCGCACAGAACCGCAGCGAGACTCTCCTGACCTTCAGCGTAAACGCCTCCATTTTCCTCCCACTCCAATTATTTCCTTTTAGAAGTTGCAGATTTATTTTGCTACTTTATTCTCTTCACAACAAAAGTTGCTAAATGTTTTGGCAAGGTCAGATTATGGGCCGGCAGAAAGCGAACCATTGCTTGTAATTTCTAAGATGCTTATTAGCAGCCCAGGCGGAATCTGCATATTTTTATGTTTTTTGCATTTCTCCATTCCGGGGGAAAATGATGTTGTGGAATTAATTTGAACATGATAATGTGTGTTATTGCTCTCAGTGGTGCTCTCAGCTCAGTTGATCAAACTGGTGTTTAATAAATGAACGTCGGACTGGCTGGGGAACTTTTCCGGACTGCAGAAATCTGCTGCAAGCAAAAGTTTTATTAGTAAATCAGTTACCTGTTCTAAAGAGCTTAATCTTGCCTTCTCAGAAAGCTGAGGTAGCCGAAACCATGTTCTTCACAAGAGAATCTGCAGGATGAAAACCAGACAAATGTCATTTCAAAGAGTTTGCAGCCAATGAAATGAAAGTGAATTTTCGACACCAGGCCGAATCAGATGAAAAGTGTGTTTTTAAAGGGTGCTTAGCAGCTATTCACTGATGCATTATTAACACTCGAATCTAATTGGAAATTAGAATTATCAGCCATCTCTCTGTTTTATATGCAAATTGACCCTAATGAAAAGGCGATCCTTTATTTCTGCGCGGCGCCTCAGCCGTTCGATAATTCAGCGTGTCTAATTGGAGGCTGTTGGCCTGCAGGAGTGCATGTGCGTGGATGCGATTAGCAGCCCACGCTAACAAACACTTCTCAGAGAAAAAATTAAGAATGCTTTATCACTTTAACTTTGTTATAAAACTAGGAAAACCTTCTGTTGTTCGTCATCTTTGTGTGTGTGCAGTTCCTCTTTAAATATGTGCTCAGTGTGTGTCTGAGCTGTTGTGAGACCCCCGACATTTGCACACTGCTCCCAGCAGATCTCAGGGAAGGTCGGCTAACCGCTGTTCCACGAAGAAGCTTATTAGCGAAAACAACCTTCAACCCGACGCGTCAGGAAATCGCACAAGTTGCTTCAAATCGAACTTTTCGTGGCCTTTTGGTGTTTATCAGCGGTCGTAACGAAGACGTGTTTCTGCATAAAGACTTTGTTTGGAAAAGCGCGTTACAGGTTCTTGTGGTCATCTGGGAATATCAGAAATTTTTTAAAACTGTCATTTCCAGTCCTGGAAAAGTTTTCGGAAAAAGGGAAAAGATGAATATACGTTTTGGGTGTCTGAAATATTTCATTGGTTAGATTCTGCTCAGTGTAGAGTTAAACTTTGCAGAGCAGACCAGCGTGTGATTGGTCTGTTGGGGGGCTAACATGAGATGTTTGTACACTGTGTTAAATGCAACCCATGTTTCTTTAGAAGCATCATCCTTGCTGGATTCAGTCTAAAGCCCCAATGCATTGTGGGAGTGCGTACCCCAACAAAAATATATATAAATCTGCTCCCATTTTTATTGTTTATAACATGTTTATTAAAAAAATCACAGCTGCATGAAAGAAATCCAGCAAATGTGATTTGAGATGTTATTATTGAAGTCTGTTGTGTTTGATCAGTGATGATATGAAGTCTGCGCTCGGTGTTTGTGTGCAGCTTCATTTCTCTAATGCAGGTTTTTCTCTAATCAAGCTTGAGGGATTTAAGGCAGTTTCACCTCGCTCGTCCTCATGAATATTCATCGCTTCAGCCGATCCGCCCAGAATCCAGCATGTCTCTGTTTCGCTCTCTGAAGTGGCAGGCCGACCGATCAGTTGTGCTCTCCTGTGTGAGCACTCGCTACAGTGTTGTTTCAGTGTTGTGGTTTGGTTTAGTTCTATCAGCTGCATTTGCGTCTGGTCTCAGCAGTAAAGCTTCAGTCTGTCTCACAGCGTCACGCAGGCTGGTGGAGGTGTGAGATACGAGCACACACGTGTTGCCAGAAACACCGTCTGTCCGACAGCCTGTCTGTCTGACAGCCTGTCTGTCTGATGCTCTTTTACAGTCAGAATCCTTAAACACACACAGACACACAGTGTTGTGTTCGTCTGAAGCAGAATCTGTTTCTGTTGGGCAGATCTTTCTGAGCTGAGGGCTGCCACACATCACAAGCATTTCATGTATTAAAAATAACGAAACAAAAAACATGTCTTTTAATGGAGGATTCAACTGAAAAACAAAAAATAAATGTGAAAAAATATATTTTATATACCACGAGAGGAACTGAGAGAATCCTTTCAAAACAAACTGCTCTTAATTATGTTGTTTTTGTAATCGCTGGAAGCCGAAACTTCAGTGAACTGGCTGTGAATTTTTCAAGCGAATGATGGGAATCACTGGGTCACAGTTCTATTTGTATGACATATGTCACTGTAGTCTCTGGAGGTCTATGAAATCTCTCTAATGGGTTATGACATACTCGTTATCGTTATTCTGTGCTGTGTAACTCTGACAGTCTCATTTGCATACTGAAGATCATTGGTCATGCAGATGAATGTACTGAATATCTGATTGAGGAAACCTGCTCAAGCTGTTTCTCTCTCTCTCTCTCTCCCCTCAGGAAACCAAAATCGATTGTGTTCGTGTTGCTACTAAAGGTGAGTCTGATTGAAACATGTTTTCTAACAGCAGTGTAGATTACTCCAGCATGCTCGCTCAGATAACTCACAGATAACCGGCCGTGTTCAGTATGGAATACTAGCACACAGTGTTAGCTAGCACACTAGTAAACAGTATTCTGATGTTCCAGACAATACAATCTGCTTGTTTAATGCACATATCCGTGTTGCATGCATGCAGAAAATGTGCGTTCTGCACACACTACACATACTGCATACTGCATACTGCAGTCTGTTTGTTCAGCACCGACCTGCAGACTGCATACATGCACCACAAGACCACACGCTTGGACAACATTAAATCACAAGTCATCTGCATTAGCTGGAGTTCAACATAAAGAAGATATTTTAAGAAATGTCTCAGTGGTTTTGTTCATACAGTGGAAGTCAATGGGTGCCACCGTTGTTTGGTTACCAAAGTACCTCAAAATATTTTCTTTGTGTTCCACAGAAGCAAAAAAGTCATTTTTGGAATGACATGAGGGTGATTAAATGAAGGAAGAATTTTCATTTCGGAAAACTATCCCTTTAATGAAAGTCGGGTACATACACCGTCTCTCTGTAGCTATGAAACGGCAATCAAAGACCGCAACACAAAAATGCCGAAATTAGCACGTGGCTGCAGATGAGCTACACGCTGCATTTCACGGGTCTGTGGGGAAACATCTCACATCACAACAGATGGAGAACGACTCCAGCGAAACGCAGATGACTTTCTGTATCTCGGTCCAGAAGAGGCGTTCGTGGTGTATCTTGTGACCTCCTGTGGACCATTAGGAGACGTGGAGCAGCAGTTAGAGGCGCGCGAGTCTTTCTCGTGAGCTGTTTGAGATTTAATTGAGCGCAGATGGCACATAATCTGTTTTCCTGTCGACATGCCACATCTCTAATGGTGTCAAGCCTGTTTCATGCAAATGAGAAATTGTGCTTTTAGTTTTTAAGACAATTGGGGACAGGAAAGCCATCTGACGCAGTTTCTTTTCTCCTGGTGTACGGTTAAATCACGGGAGACAACCTTTCTTAAGATTTTATATTTTATACACCTCCTCACAGACCTTAACTGTAGTGCTCAAGGACAGAAGAACGTTAATTTTCTCTGTAGAACCTCCAGGATAGACCAACCACACGCTCTGAGATGGTAAATAATTATATAGAGTATAGATAGACAGGCTTCATGCTCAGTTCTTCTGATTTTCAGATGTGGTTTGCTTTGAATGAGATGTTGTTCACGATTATCTTGGTTTACTGTGGTTAGGATAAGAAACACTTAGAGGAGGCTGTGAGATACAGTAAGTTCAGATGACAGAGACAGTGTAAACACACACACACACACACATCACAAATTCACAAACTCCAGGCGAGAACTTCAGAGATCTTCAGTGTGAAGCTGTTTTCACTCACTGAGCATGTGGAATAAGATCTTTCTCTTTTTCTCCAGCTCTGTTCCAAAACCCAGCTGTCTTCTGAGGCAGTGTGCTCATCCAAGCTCGTAACCAGACCGATTGAGTGACTGATATTAGCAACACTCTATGAAAACAAAGATATTGAGTGAAATACTCTATTTGTGCTTGCATTAGGCTATAGTTATTGATTATTTATTGGCATTAAATAAAATCTAATTATAATCAGTATTTCTCTCGACTCGTCCTTCATCTTGAGTGATTTCAGTGCTGCCTCAGAGGTCTTCAGGACTTCTCTGATGCTGTCTGTGGGTTTTGGAGCGGCGCGTATGTCTCTCTGCTCTGCTTTAATAACCCTGCAGATGTAACATGCCTCAGCGTGTCTGTCTCTCTCTGCATGCTCTCCTGGACCTTCTCTTGTTGTAGCTGCAATAATTGTGACACAGCTGACCACACCGTATGTGCGCATCGCACCTGCTGCAGGCGACAGCCAACTGACAGGTCAGAACTTACACCGTCTACCTCACTGTGTGTGTGTGCTAAAGCTGGTCTCTGTCTGCTGTGTGTGTGTGTGTGGGGGGGGTTTATTTAACCATATATTGGGGACAAATTTGTACCCAAAAGTGAGCAAATGCTGACAAATAGGAATCTCAAGAAACCTGTGAAGATAATGTCAGTGTTTACAGATCAATGAAGACAAAAATCTCCATGCAAATTCCAGTTATGAGAATTTTGTGGCACGTTTAGAGCTCAGTTGTCATGTTAATAATGACACAATGCAAATTTAAAAAAAAATAAATGGGCTTAATTTCTTGTATGTAAAATAGAACTACTTTTTCCCCAGTATTAATTTTGTGGGTGAGATGTGACCTGAACATGTTTTTTGAGAGTCGTATGTGTATGTTGTGTTTTTGTGTTTCAATATCCTGTGTGTGTGTGTGTGTGTGTGTGTGTGTGTGTGTGTGTGTTGAGTGTGTGTTGAGTGTGTGTTGAGTGTGTGTTGAGTGTGTGTTGAGTGTGTGTTGAGTGTGTGTTGAGTGTGTTGAGTGTGTGTTGAGTGTGTGTGTGTGTTT
>JAZGTJ010002807.1:0-20282 GCA_036877575.1 Botia almorhae | reverse complement strand
AGTGTTGGGTTATGGAGTTATTGAGTTAGTGTTGGGTTATGGAGTTATTGAGTTAGTGTTGGGTTATGGAGTTATTGAGTAAGTGTTGGGTTATGGAGTTATGATTTAGTGTTGGGTTATGGAGTTATGATTTAGTGTTGGGTTATGGAGTCAGTGTTGGGTTATGGAGTTATTTGGTTAGTGTTGGGTTATGGAGTTATTTGGTTAGTGTTGGGTTATTGAGTTGTAGTTTTTGTATTGGGTGAGTCATTTCAGTGTGCTGTGCTGCCTGTTGCATATTGATGCGGTTTGTGACAGCAGAGTGTGAAATGAATGTGTTTTTTGACAGATGGTCATACTGTTGCAGTCTGATAGCAGATGTTTTAAAGCCACATGTGCGCTTCACCTGCAACAGTTTAATTAAACTGTCAACACACACATCTTAATGTTTCTCCACATCATACCATCCTTCAGCCTGAAGAACAGATTCAAATCATCATCTCAGTGACGAATCAAACGTTTAATCTCTCTAGAAGATCAGATCCAGAGCAGAAACCTTCAGAATATCATTAATATAATTAAACACTGATGCAAGTGTCTCTGGCTCTTGAATAGAAACATCCACACGGCCCGAAGTGATTGTGTTTAACTTTAATAGTTTAATAGTTTAAAAATCAGTTATTGAGCAGCTACATGACAGATCAGTGTTCAACACAATCTTCTTATCTTACCCTGATTCACAACAGTTAGATTATAATAATGATTTATCATTTGAACTGTCGTGTCTGATTTCCTGGGAGATATCAGTTTGCCCTTATTTGTTTTTAACATGCGTAAAGTGCATAAATTAACCTGCAATTTTGTGTTTCAAACAGAGATGGCGCTAGAGAGGCAGAAGTTATGGATTGCAGTTTTAATATATCCGTCGTGCTTAAGGAAATGTTGCACATATCATATAATACCATGACGTAACCTTGCAGTTAAAATTTTTTACTTGTTCCACAATGACCAAGTAAGTCAAGGATGAAGTCAGGCCCTGATTCTCTATGATGTTGATTTGCATTATTAACAAGCCCTGATGTTTGAGTATTCATCACCAGAGCCGCCCCTGTGAAAGCAAAGCATGCTGGGAGCTTCTCGCACGTCTGGGCGCAAAGTCTGTCAGTGAAAATGTGCAGGTGACCTCTGTATCTGCAAAAAATGCGCGTGACGGCGCGCTGACAGAGTCGTCAAGCTTCAGCGCTCATTCCAACGAGTCTATAACATCACTCATACATACTGATGGAACCTCACGGTCGTTTAGCATAAACTCGTCAAACGAAGTTCTGCTGCACAACCGAAGCGGGATTCAGTTGTGTTGCTGCTGATGGCAGAAATTTTGGCATTGTGTGTGTGTACAGGTTAAGATACCCTGCACACTTTCAGCACATTGCTATGATGTTCCTATAGCATTCTTGTTTGGTTGCTAAGGTGTTCAGAGTTCACACAATCATGCCGTTGCTAGGGTGTTCTGGATGGTTGCTAGGTGATGATTTACTCTCCAGATTTATCTCATATTTCTTCTCTCGTGTAAATCTGCAGGATTTTTTCCCACTAAATGTGTTTTAAGCTTTTGCAAACATATCAGAAGGTATTTAGTGGAATTAGTATCTCCAGAGCTCCAGTTTCGTCTGTCTCAGTATCACCCTGAGGTTACTGTCAGCTCACTCCCACCAACACACATAGATTTATATCTGTAAACCGGGAACAAAATGGCTTTCCTCTGCTTAATTCGTCAGCAGGGGGACAGAGATCTCTGCTCAAGGGTACATCTGCCACTCGGCTCTCCGGGGGCCTCAGCCATCAGCGCTTCCGACCGCGCTGAGCACGGCGGGAGCTTTTATTTATGTTTCTCTCGTGGAAAACAGAGAAACTTTCCTCTCTTTAAAAGAACCTTTTTTCCCGGGTCTGTCAGCGTAGACTCACTCTATCTGCAGGGGTGCAGGTTAAACTTCAAATGCATGTGTTTATGGCTGCGATAAAAGAATCTTTAGTTGCTTTTGAAAAAAATGAAATAAAAATAAAGAGAGAGAGAGAGAAATGGAGGGTCTGAGGAGAGTCTGTTGGGACGGTGACTAAAGTAGCCCATCGGTATTAGAGATGCATGAGCGCTGAATCATACTGTGTGTGAGGGAAGCTCTGCGGGAAGGTGCTTGTGTACTTTGTGTTTCTCTTTCGCTCGTCCTGATGGTTGGAGGCCATTTGAAGAAAAAAAAGTAACAATTTTATTTGTAGAACTTCACGTTTTAAACTTTCAATAACCTAAATCTTCAAGGTGTCCTCACAAAACTATTATTCAGGGTTCACGGATATGACCAGCGTTAAAAATAAAATTTCCTCAGTGTCTTGAGCATCTGGGTCATATTTCAAAAACAAAGAAACAATAGGAGATTATGTGAAAATGGGTGTGTGTATATATATTTGAAAATGTACACACATTTTCATATAATCTTATTACAGACTTCATTTATATATATAGCGTGTGTGTGTGTGTGTGTGTGTGTATAAACTGTATACATATACAGTACGTGACACATAATGGGAATCTAATGAGAATTACAAGCAAGCATCTGTCTGTATTACAGTAACAAGAAGTAAACAGTGTGCGTCATTGCCTTGAAAATGTTACAGTATAAAAAAACTTCATAAATGAAGCTTAATTCCTTTATGAGGAATATCATTTCTTTTGAGTTTATTTTGATTTGGAGGTTATTTACGTGACCTGGACTTCTAGGTTTCATGAGAGTTGCTCTTAAATGAAGCCCACAGCAGCGTGAGGCACACGCAGAACTCCCTGATGCTCTCAAACTCGCCTGTGATTCTCTCATCTGAAGTGATGCGTTTCCTCTCAGCTGGTGTCAGTCTTTGAACGCCTCTCAGCTGTTCGCTCAGCATCCACTTCCTGTGTCAGGATTGATAATGTTTTCTCCGACGCCAGTTTGTCATTTTCTTTTGCCTGCCAGCCGTGGTGCTGAGGAGGAGCCTCGTGGTCTATTTTGTGTCGAAATTTCCATCTTAGTGTTTCTGAGGAAAGACACAACCACAGGAAACAACACCAACTGACACAAGCAATTAGAGAAACTGGTTCTACTGTATTACAGTTCAGTTTAGATACTGTACTGACATAAATAATAACGTCTTAGCGGGTTTTCGCTGTTTTAAGATGTTTTGCTTAGTGTTTCAGTGTGTTACTGCGCGTATGACAAACTATAGACGTGATACCGCACAATACTGTCTTTAGTAACCACACCGTAATGCCAAAACAACCATTCAGAATATGAAAAGACACCTTTATATAACTGTCTGTGATTAACAGAAAATGCAGACGAAACAAAATACATCGAAAGAAAATCGTTACATTTAATATTGACATTTTTGTCTTTTGTAAAATTGTCCTGTCGTCTCAGTGGGACATTTGCGGTTTATTTCTCCAAACTCAATGTCAACGAACACTTGAAGACAACAAATTACAGATGACATTAAGCGATGCTATTCATTAAGTGTCAGTTTTGTAGTCGAGGATTTAAGGGAAACAGTGGAGTGATTAGCCACCCGTTGAGCAGCAGTGGGATGCGGGACACCATATGGAACAGCGCTGAATAAACGAGATTGATCGCGAGTCGCCGTGGCGGTGGAGCCGCGTTCACTCAGCGCGTCGATTAACACGCATCACACTGGGCGAGTTCACGGGTCACCTGCCGCCTTTCCTCTTTAAATCATTACTACAGAGGAGAAGAAACCCAGTCCGCCCTCAGAGTTTAATTTTGGCCCTGCATTGTGTGTGTAGCACCGTAAGATTTCTGACAGGAGACGCGGTAAGCAGCATCACGGCAGGATGCTCTGAATTATTCTCGCTTCTTTGTGTTTGTCTTTCAGCCGCGTGTGTCGCGTCAGTCATTAGTGTTGAATAGAACAGAATGAGTGCTGGTAACAGCTCCCAGCGTCCCAGCTTTTGTTTTATAGCAGAGCTGGCGAACGACACAAAACTGTGAAGATACAAGCGGCTGAAACACGCCAATTTAGGTGATGACAAGCCCTGGATATTTAAGCCGGTATTTGTCACACAAGAGACTTAATCTCCAGATCTCAGTTCTTTGAAGTGAAGTAACCTTAGAAAATCCAATCGTGGTAAATCAGATCTGAAGATAATTTGGCATACAGCTGGAAGGCTGAGGTATATGTCTCATTAGTGTGCGAGCAGCCAGTTTCAAAACACGTGGACTTTGTGTTTGTTCCTTTTGTCAAGATGATTTTGCGATGAATATTTATGAAACTGATCCAGTCCTTCATTCTGATTGGTTGAATTGCATTAGTTGTAAATGACTTAATTTATATGGTTAGTTAAGAGGTGTTGTTGAGCTGTTGGACTGTAGTTTGTACCTGGAGGACAAGCTTGTGAACTGGTCAGCAACTCTGAGCTGATGTAACACAAACCTTGAGAAATGTCACGACACACTGAGTGACACCAGCATCAAGCACTTCCTGTTGCATCAGCGTCGCCACATATTTTCTCCCTTAATTTTATGCCCCAAGAAAACTTTATTAAAATGTTGTAAACCTTAAAACAAACCTGTCAGCTTTGAGATGAATCGGTACAAAACTATTGACTTGGCGAACTGTACATTATATAGGTAGATATATAAACAGTTTAATTAGGGTTAGGGGACTAATCTTGTGTTGTCATTCATTGGCTCTTATGGAATCTGTTTCCTTGGTAACGTGTTGGCTCTCTCTTAAGGGTTTATGGGTAGTGAAGTTCTTTCCTCAGAATTTGGCTGTTAAACACTTTTTTATGTCACACTAACTTGCATCGTCTTCAGAATGAAATATCATCACAAGAACCTCACATCTCATGGTGGGTCTGTTTGCAAAGGTTATGACACTATTACTGAGAAAACTTTTTACTTTCAAAGCCTGAAGTAAGTTGAGAGCGATGAGCGGTTGTAGTTACATATAGAACCAAAAGGACTGATTGGTTGCATGTGAGTTTGTCAGAATAAATGTCTCTGTGCTGGAGCGAGCGTGCATTCGCCTAAAATACCTTCTGGGCTGATGGAGAGCATCCATCTTTTTTCCATCTGTAAAAGCTCTGATTGCTCTGAAGCGCTGACCTTCAGCGGCTAAACGGACGACAGACAGAAATGGCTTTACTTTCATTTATTTATGTTTAATGTGCGGCAGGTTTGGCCAGACATCGATGGTTAGACCACTTAATGCTGGCTGGGATCCATCCACTCGCTGGTGTGGCTTCCATTAAAGATAGGACCCCCCCCACCCCCCGAGACCCAGGCCGAGAGCAGAGCGAGAGAGATTGCATTAAAACTGCCAGCGGCCACTAAAATACAAAGCAGAGGAGTTTGAAACTCTGGAGAGTTTCACTGTGTGCAAATATCAACATTAAAATTCCTATCAGATGCATTTGTATGGCGGCGGGTTAGTAGATGTTCATGCAGGTGGGGGTTATTATGGTCTTGTGTGGGTTGTGTCGGCCCCTCCTCAGGCACAACTTTGACTAAATCCATTTAAGATAAAGTCGGTCTACTCAGTGGCCATCTTGGAAACTCTTATCTGGTCATAAAAATACAGTTCCTGTTTACTGAAAGTCATTATAAATAGCTGCTAATGCTATGGTGAAGCATATCCTAGTGAAACGGCATCTGGAATGAAAAAAATATGTAGGCGGGGACTTGATTCTGTTTTTCAGGAGTTGATTGGATTGTTGGAAGTTAGAGGGGTAGAAACTGCTTGGCTATTGGACAGTCAATGTAGCCCCGCCCTTGAGGTGAGACAAACATCATCAGGAGAAGAGATGTCGTTTTGTGGGGGAGGGAAGGATCATGTTATTTGCTAAAATTATGAGGGCACATAGATTACAAAAAGACCTATAGGGATCGATCATTTATAACAATCAATGCAATAGTCTTTAAAAAATAAGAATAGTATATTTTAATGTCACAGTGACTTTAAATGTTATTGTCAAGATTACATTAATAATTACATTAAATCATGATTTGAATTAGTTTTCAATTAGACAGGAAGCTGTTTTCTTAGGCAGATAAAATAAATAAGTCAGCACTGATATGCTGCCTATGTAGGGTGTTCCAAAATATTCACTTATGAGGTTTTATTTGATACTGTCACTGTGTAGCCTGTGGACAACAAGACAGTTGACTGGAAATAGTCTCGGCTGTAGCTTTCTGCAGATCTTCTGTTATATGTACGTTGATATAAAATATGTCACAGTAGAGATTCCGCTGTTACTCTCGTACCTTCTGCTGTTTCTCGTACCATCTCGGCTGCATTAGCAGAAATAACAGCTAATATTGCATCACCCTCCCAAACCTTCGTGTCATCATCAACAAAGACGCCGCACTCTGCCTGGCAGACTTCCTTAATTAATGTTGAAGACAGTGAGACGGGTCTTTGAGCAGCTGTTCACGCGGTCCAACCCTGGCAGATCTCAGGTCTGTCCCAGAAGTGGCACACCGCCCGAGGCCAGATGCAGCGCTGGGAGACGGTTTGTGTGGTTCATCAGCATATTCTCTGGCGCCAGGGAAGTTAGAGTCACTTCCTGTCGACTGTGACAGCATGTCTCTGGAGTGCACATTAGTGAGAGTGTTGCAGGTATTTAAAGGCATCCCTGACACGTGACATCTCCCTCGTAACTCCACGTGCGGACCGTTTTGTTATCGCTTTTATAAGATCATCCATTTATTTAACTTGAGGTGGGGTGGGCAGTTTTAGAGAGGTTATCTTTAAAAGCACAAGATCCCGCCCTCCCTTCAGAGCGCTGTCCAAAGCCACGCCTCCTCCATGCCTTCTTCAGACTGAATGCAATGATTGGACAAACATTTTATGGTTCTTCGTCCTTTCAACTAGCATAACAAAACATGTTTCTGGAACAAAAACAGCAGAAATAAGCATGGAGTGAAACATTATGTGTGGATCAAAACTATTTTTATTAACACTGTCAACTTTCATATTCATCCTGTCGAAAACCTTACAAAACACTTCATCCCATGAGAAACCGCCATAATACACGCTAAATCCTTTTTTAATAAGGAAGTTGATGTTGCCTTTCTACATTGATACAAAATGATGATTTAAAATGTTTTCGGAATAATGAAATCTTGAAAGCCAGCGCTGAGACATTTTGATTAAAAACGTAATTTGTTTGTTTGTGTCTTTTAACAAGGAAACTGGCAAAGAAGCGCAAGGAGACGTTGAGCAGCACCAGGCAGGAGATGACAGTGATGGTGAACTCAATGGACAAGAGCTACGCTGAGCAGGGCACTAGCTGCGATGAGGCCATCTCCTTCATGGACACGCACAATCTGAACGGAAGACGTAAGTTCAGCTCTGACGTCAGTCACCAATAAACAGTGTGTCAGCTAGAGCTGGCAAACTTTACTCACCTCACTTTCGATTCACTTAAAGCTGCAATCCGTAACTTTTTTATTTACAAATGAACAGAAGTCAGTTATTGAACAAGTACATAACAGATCAGTGTTCAACACAATCTCCTTATCTTACCCTGATTCACAACAGTAAGTTTATAATAATGATTTATAATTGGAGCTGTTGAGTCAGAGTTGCCGTTTTGGATTAGATTTGGATTTATTTGACTTCAACAAGAAATACATCTTTAAAGTCACAGTATGGAGAATTCTTCTCATTAAATCAATAAAATTCTCAATAAATCAGTGTTGAACATCTGTGCTGTTTCTGCAGTGTCACATGACACTTTGTTGTACGATGTTGTACTAACGTCCCTTAAAATAGTCTAATAACTAGTGACTAGTGATTCACAGTAACTCAGTCTCTGGTTGTGTTGGTGTTTAACGGTTCTTGTGTCATCTTCAGACTGTGATTGACAGCTGTTGACAAGCCATGGAGCGCTGGGTCAGCAGATCCTAAGCTCCGCCTCTGCTTATCTGAACCAATCAGATCTCTGCGTTTACATTTAGATCATAGAGAGAGAGAGAGTTTAACTTCAGAGTACAGTTTGATGTGAGTTAATATTGCAGGAGCATCTCAGGGTTTCCACTTGATGTGACTGATGTGTCACTCTGTGAAGTGGCCGGCAAACAGGAATAAATAAATAAACATGAGCTCTTAGCGGCCGGCGGATTTATTTGTGACCTTCTCTCATCTGTCTGTCTGTCTCCATAACTGTGATTGACAGACGGGTCACTGTAGACAGCTGAACATTCACAGCAGCTGTCAGAGTCTCACCCGCCTACCTGCCCCAACACACCGTCAGTGACACACACACACAAACACACACACACACATATACCTTCACACACTCACTCACATGCATACTTACACTTACATGCATACTTACACACACACATCACTCACACACACACACACACACACACACACACACACACACACACTCTCTGATGGGATGAGTGTATCAGATAAGTTGTGTTAAGCTGCTGGTGTAGGTGAGACTCACATTTGTTGAAAAACCTGTTTCACTCTCCTTCACAATCTTTTTCACATTAGACAAGTGATGTGGGTTGTAGATCCTGTTTCATTTTGATGAATTGACATTTCTTTTGAAGATTTCTGACACTGTAGCACACCACATTTGATATATAACAGTATAACTCACATTGAAACTGTTGTCAGTGTTAAATGAAGGGTGAAGATTTAACACTTTCTTCTTTATTTTATAACCTCTTTCCTGCTTTTTCTTCCTGTTTTTGTTTTTGCTTAAAGCTGTTTCCTCACCATCGTCCTTTACCATGAAGACTAACACATTGAGCACATCTGTGCCAAACTCCTACTACCCAGGTAACACCTTCACCTCTGTGCATGTCTAGCTCTCATTTATAATCACTTCCTGTCTGAGACCTTTGACTTCCTGTTGTGATTCTGAAACATAACAGACGTTATAACGTCACATCTGCCTTGAACCAAAGACCCAATAAAATCAAAGTGGAAATGTGTTGTAATTTGTGAAAGACATGCTCTCAAACGTGCTGCTTCATTACCAGACAAACACCAGCACAAGAAGGACAACTGTTATAATTAAACCATTTCATGAGGCCAAACACACTTTTAATATTCAAGAAAAAACACAGATGTTCATGTTTATGTGAAGATAGTTTTAGTTTTAGCTGTGAAGATCTTTAGTTTAGATCTAGTAAAAGATCTATCTGGGTTGTTGTATTATATGAATTCTACTTCTTTATTCTACCTGTTTCTCATTGTATAATCCCAGCTAACAATGTTCGGTTGTGAGAACGTTTCACTAACGTTTCCATTAGTAGCAAGTAGTTTTAAAAACTTCTAGAAATGTTCAAACTCTCCAGTTTTTAGATGTTGTATTATCGTTATTGCTTGATTATGAGAACATTTTTCAAACATTTTAAAAACATTTCACTAACTACTTAAGTATAGCAATTATATATATATATATTTATATAATATATATAACGTTCTACTAACATTACTGCATGCACGTTTTTGATAACTTTGAGAGAACGTTCTGAGAACATTCCGTTAGCTGGGCTCTTTGCTTGACAAATGCCATGCAGTCTTCAGCTCTTGCTTATTTCTCTTGGATGGCTGTGGACTGAAAAGACGCTCTTCTGTATTTTCTCTTCCTCTATAAACCTTCCTCTGGTCTCCCGGGCTCTGGCAGACCCCTTTGTGCCAACTGCAATCTTAGGTGAGGAAAACTTCCTGTTTGTGTTTTGCACACATCACGTAGACTGTTGAGTTTGTTTTGTGTTGATGAGAGACAGAAGGAGGTAAACGACGCTCCCTCACATTCATACCTGCCTGCTTCACTCTTCTCTGTGAGATCTGAGGGTTCGACCGAAGCTTCCGCCCATCCCATCCGCATTCCGTGTCGTGCGTGTGACGTCACGTCTGTCTATGACTCTCATGTGCATGGACAGATAATGTGGACCGGATGAGGGGGGAGAGAGTGTGGCACAAACAAACAGATAAACAAATAAACAAAAAGACAGCAGTGTCGCCCACGGTTTAATGAGGGTTTCTACTCATGCTAGTATTTAAACTACACTTGTTATACAGATTGTGTCTATTCGGAGTATCTGTTTGTCTGTTTAAAGAAAAGTTCACAAAAAAAGAAAACTAGCCCATAAATTGCTCACCCTTGAGCCATCCTAGGTGTGACTCTCTTATTCAGTCAAACAGAATCACATTTATATCAAATAATATGCTGCCTCTTCCCAGCTTTATAATGGCAGTGAATAGTGGCCGAGATTTTGAAGAAACCAGACAGAAACCAGTACTGAAAATCTTTGACAGGACTTTAGCATTATTTATCAGATTTAATGTCTTGCGTTCACTATGTTAGAAGAGGGCGTGAGATTTCAAGTCATTTAGTGAGCTGAACAGTGACTGGCCACTTTTCCAGCACTCAAAGTTTATGGAAGTATTTCTCCCATTGATTCTTTCTGTGGACATTTCAGACAGATTCTTCCAGCTACATTTAGTTTACATTTACATTTACAGTTACAGTCATTTAGCTGACGCTTTTATCCAAAGCGACTTACAAATGAGGACAAGGAAGCAATTTCAACAACTATAAGAGCAACAATGAATAAGTGCTATAAACAGATCTTAGGTAATAAGCCAGATTTTATTTGTTTTAATAAAAGAAGTAGAAGTAGAGGTAGTGGTGGTTTGTTAGTTGATTAGTTAAGGAAGTGAAGACGAAATAGTTGAGTTTGTAGTCGTTACTTGAAAATAGCTTGTGACTCTGTTCTGATAGAGTTATGTAGTTCATTCCACCAACCGGGCAGAGTGAAAGTAAGAGTCCAGGAAAGTGATTTCTCTCCTCTTTGGGATGGAACCACAAGGCGACGTTCATTAGCTGAACGCAAGCTAAGATTCATCAAACTGTTTAATATAAATCTACAAGCTTTAGAAAGCTTTCCAAAGACTGTGATGGTGTTAACAGACAACTCACCAAGTATTCTGTGTAATACAGTCTTATTTAAGTTAATATTAACTAGTTTAGGTGCTTAGTTATGCTGCGTGCACATTGAAGTGAACTGGCTTCAGATTCAGAAATGATTTTGTTTCTATGACAACGTGCAGCGTACAACAATTATGATAGATAAGTCAAAGTTTTAATAAAATGTCAACGAATTCGATGTTACGAGTTCAACAGTGATGTAAGCGAAGGATTTTTGGAGTCATATTACCCAACAGCCCCTGTGGTACAGTGCAGCTTTAGGCTGTGAATTTACAGAGGAGAATTTCACTCTCAGTTGGGTTTATACATTGTGATTTTCTGTGAGGATATTAAATGGGATTGATACTTCCAGATACGACAGGTTGTTCCAGTGACCTGTCGAGTTTCATTGGCCTCGTTTCATTCCTTCATATTTGCAGACTTACATTTGTTAAGCAGTGCGTCAGTCAGAACCTCAGATAGTCTCTGGACTTCATTTGTAGCTGCTCTTGCTTTAACTATCTTGTTGCTTAAACCCTGTTTCCTTCTCTTCCTGTTTCTCTTTTACATTTAACCTCTTACGTACCTCTTAAAAAGTGCCCATTAATGGTAAGTTGCCAATCTGCCCTGTGTTTTTTGGGGGTGACTGTGAGTGGGATCTACCCCCACCCCCCTCAAACCGTGTCGCCTCTCTCGCATGGCCTTGTGTCGCATTTCGCCCTCCCCGTCCACCTGTGCAGTCATTAGCTAGCATGGCCGTCACCCGTGGCCGCCCTCTTCATACATATGTGACACCCTCACCTACCCGCATCTTTTGGTTTGGGCTCCACCGCTCCTCCTCTGTTGTGAAGGTGCCACATCTGGACACGTCCATGCTAGCCATCATGTCATCGCTGCATCCATCTCTCTCCATTCCGCATAGTTTGTGTGTAGCTGGTAGTGCTCAGGTGGTTTATCAGAACAGACCGTTTGAAACTGCTTTGAGCGACGCGTCAGGCTAATAACGCATATGTTCGTCACCATTCTGTTGATGCACATGTTGAATTAGCGTCACCTGTTCGTTTCTGTGCTGTCAGATCATCTCGTCATACGTTTTCACGTAACTGCCGAAACCTCGCGTTCATTCATTTCTTGACAGTTTCCTGCAGATGTCTGTGTTGTGTTTTGCTCTCATGATCGTGTGGGTCTGATGGTTTCTTCTGCTTGTTTTGTTCTGTTAGATGAGAATCACACCATGACCAGTGAAACCAGCAGTCTGGTTCAGTCTCACACTCACTCGTATAAGAAACGAGAGGCGGTGGACGTGCCGTACCAGACAGGTCAGCTGCACCCGGCCATCCGCGTGGCGGATCTTCTGCAACACATCACGCAGATGAAATGCGCTGAGGGTTATGGCTTCAAAGAGGAGTATGAGGTGAGTGACGCGTGCAAGGAAATGTTCACTTCAAAATATGTGATGTCATCATTTACTCTCCCCCACTGAGTTTCAAACCTGTTTCCTGTTCTGAATGATTTTCATGGAACACAAAAGAAGTCTGACAAACACCACAGACGGATCCCTCTATCCCATCTAACAGGAAACGTCCTTAGAACGTTGGCTAATGTTCTCTAAATGTTCTCAAAGTTATAAAGATTCTTGCAGTAACATTAGTAGAACGTTGTTTTAACATTATGTATCATATATCCAAAATGTTATTCTTAAATGGAATGTTGTAGAATTAAAATGTTTATATAACATTAAAAAACAACATCTAAAAAAACGTTCAAAATAACATTTTTTTGTTACTTAGTGGAAACGTTAGGGAAACGTTCTGACTACCTAAAATTGTTAGCTGGGATCTGTTCAGTAGCTTAATGATGCTTTGATATTTGGAGGGAAAGGTTGTTATTAAATAATGAGCTACATTTCAGTCTATTGTATGACTTCAGAAGACCTCAGCTGTAGTACAGCAGTTTCTCCGTCATTTCTGGGTGTTTTTGTGCTGCTTCGAGGTTCTATATGAGCTGCAGGATGAAGGTTTGAAATCACATGAGTAAATAATGACAGATTCTTCACTCGTGAGTGAATTGTTTCCTTAAAGATTTCAGTTGATTATTCTGCTCTGTCGTTCCCGCTCTTTTCCGTCACGTCATGTTTTTTTATCGTTTGTTTTCTTGCATCATTCACCATCATTTGTTGATCACACACCTGAATCTCTGCATGCTGTCTGTTTATTTTCTCCCTTGAATAGACGATTTTAATATTCAAGAATCGTGAGTTTTCACTTCACGCCCATTTAACCATCACATTGATCGACCGGGTGAAGACCTGAATCCACCGGCTGTGGACATAAGCCACACACACGTGACACACGTGGGATCAAGCAGATGAGACTGTTTGCTAATGGCTAAAGACACTTAGAGATGTTAAGCGTCTGAGCACACAGTCCATTCTGTTAAACAAACATCCTGTGCACTCACACACGTCACTGTGTGTGTGTGTGTTTCCTGTCATCCTCTCACCCTCCACAAAGTCTCGGCTTTCTCACACGCATCCAAATGAAATAAATATTTTAACTCACGCAGCGTTCGGCCAGCAGTGGTTGGAGGCCGCCCTGAGGGCTTGATTCATTATGGATAAAGATTTTTTAAAGCGCAGGTAGTTTTATAGTTCAAGAATCGCCAGAGCACTCACCCTGCCCCTCCCCTTCACCCTGCCCCTCCCTCTGCCCTGCCCCCTCCCTCTGCCCCTCCCTCTCCATGTGAAAGTTTCTTGTGTTACGCGTGTTTCTTCATTTTGAATGCCAGTGATCAGAGCAGTGTTTTTTTCTGCTAGCATGTTGAGGTCAATCAGCACTAAAATATTCCCTTATCTTTCCCTCCGACTCATGCTTCTTGTTATTCCGTACATTAACTTTGGAAAAGATAAATGAGGTAAGCAGACCTTTCTGGATGTATGTAAGATGTGTTCGTTGCTTGCTAGTTGCTAATGTAACTTGTTAGCTCCCGTTAGAAGACGTTTGTCCTGGTTCAAAACTCCTGTGACTGACTCTTGGCTAAGCTCCGCCTTGAAAGGTTACCGACCAATCCTGTTCTAGAATGGTTTCTTTCATTTAATGGTTTAACTTCTAGCAGGGCTGATGGTAACTCACAGTACCAGAATGAGTCACTGGTGTTCATTTACACTTATGTTACGATCAGTTACAATCACCATCACATGAAGGTTTTCTTTGAATTAGTACTTGCCCTTTAATTTCAATCACAGTTTTGAAACCCATTACTGTGTCATTAAACAATGTTTTAATCATTTTAATAAACGTCCTCTTTTCACAGAACACTTGTTCATTTACACAGGACATTCTGTCTGAGCGAGTGACATCATCACGGGGCGGGGCTTAGCGAAGAGTCAATAGCCAAACTTACAGTGTATATTTATATATAGTCCAACATCTTTCAGAGTCCAGCATTTTACCATCTGGACTATACAAATCACTGATAAGAGGCTTTATTTGAGAACTAAACACAAAGTGTTTAAACCAAACTGTATCTGACCCACTGTCATTTTAATATTCACCCTCCATGTATTAAAGGGATAGTTCACTTAAAATTCAACATTTTTCCATCATTTCCTCACCTTCGTGTCATTCCAAACCTGTATGACTTATTTTTGCTTCTGAGGAACACAAAAGAAGATATTTGAAGTATGCTGGTGACCAAACAACAATGTCACCCATTGACTTCCATTTTATGGATGCACAGCCACTGAGACATTTCTCAAAATATCTTCTGTGTTCCACAGAGGCAAAAGAGTCGACAGGGTTTGGAATGACATGAGGGTGAGGAAATAATGGAAAACTTTTTTGGGTGAACTGTCCCTTTAAATGGAAGCTGCGTGCACACAGTAAAGGTCTCGGGTTTGACACACACGTTCTCCTCCTGGTATCTGCAGTAATCCATCCACAAACATCTCAGTGTTTCTCCTCTCTTCCAGCACGCTCAGATGCATAACAATAGAGAGAGACGGGGAACTAACAGAGTCCTGCACATCGCTGCATATCTTAGAACATGCATTATTAAGCCTGTGTGATTCCTGCATGTTTTGGCGTCTTTCAGAGAGCGTGAAGAGGTTTTTGGCATCAGTTTTATTTAAGAAAGCTGCACATCTCTGTCTGAGACTGATGCTGTCTGATTAGACCTGCTTTTCTCTTTCTTTAGCACCGTTGAGACTAAACTCCAAAGACGTTTTGGATTTCAAAAGCTTGATTTTTGGAGACATCACTATACACAGTTTTGGTTGATTTGCTCCCCTGCTGGAGCATGTGTTTATTGAAGAATCCAGATTTTACTTTGATTTTAACCTGATTTTAGCTTTGCCAAAAAAACAAAACAAAAATGCTGCCATACCTTTGGACTCATCATTCCAGTCATGTATCTGATTGGCTAAGGTTTTGAGGATCAGCCAATCGCAGCGAGTGGCCTAGAGGGACAGAAACCGCCCGGAGCTTCCCGCCAGCAATCTTTCCATTCCAGTCCATCTCAATCTGCAGTGAAGCTCATTTATTCACCGGCATATTTCATATTTCACAAGATTATTTCCCATCAAGCAAAGTCTGAAAACCATTTTTCTCTCCAGTTTTATTTCAGCATCTCTACAGTTTTCTTTTTTGTATTTCATTCAAATTCTGTCTGTGTGTGCACTGTATGTTTTTACATCTTGTATTTGTGCACCAGAGCTGCAGACAAAAATATCCCACCAGAACCAGAGTTTGTGTTTGTTTGACAGAATTTGTACTGTTTATCTTGTCGTCTCGTCACTTTGCAAATACTCTAAGGCGTTTGCGTGTAACCGTTTGGAATATTTGAATATCTCTGGAGTGTGTGTGTGTGCCGTGTATGTGTGTGTGTGTCTTGCGCTGACACACAGTAAAGTCAGAAGTCTGACACCCATCTCGGCTGGTTCGACTCAGTTGTCATTATTTTGCTCACTGTGGTCTCCGCATTGGACTCCTGCATCTCATTAACTGCTTGCCAAGCGTTTAAAGGTGTCTGTCACTCGCTGCCTCCGCTGTGTCGGTGAGTTTCAGCTCGCTGTCACTTGCACAGAATTAAAGGACAGCTGTCTCTGAAGACACCAGCCCATGAATAACAACTGCCTCTCGCTCAGTTCTGTGCCTTCAGTGAGAGAACACAAGAACATTCCAGAATAAGAGAGAAGGACTTGCTCTTGCTTCGACGATGTCAACATGCATTCATTGCTCTTTAATGTCTCTTTGAATGCATCAAAAGAATGCGTCAGCTTGCATTAAATGCGTCTGTCCTCAATAGCATCCCTGTGACCTCTGCCTCACCTTTCGGTGCTGGACACGTCTTTAAAGTCACGGGCTGTTTTCTGACTGCGTTGTGATGAGAGATCAGCTAATCTGATTCAGTATCTGCAGTTTTTAAATTTAATTTCTTTTCTATAGAAAAAAACATTATCTTTGTGATTGTATGGTAAAACAGGTAATTGATAAATATGTGGAGTTAGTGAAATCAGGTGAAAATCTGTCTTTATTATTTCTGTCTTTAAAGATTAACAACATGTTTTCTTTAAGTTGTTCACACTGAGGTTTTGTAAACTTAAAAAAGCATCAACCAGCTGAGAGAAACTGAAAAAGTTTATTTTGTGTGAAGGCTTGTGAAGGTTTTCTGGACTGTATCTGCCTCAGATATACAAATTAAAGATCAATACAGGTCACAACTCTGCTCGAGACCTAAAGATGACCTTCCTGCCAAACATCTCGCATGATTCATGCTCGGTGTAAACCATCACAGTTTACTGTCATATAATGTCCATCAGAGACTGGCCTCATGATAGCACAGAGACCTGTTCGTCAGAAAGGTCCATTTAATTTTCACTGTCAGCGGTAGTGCTGTTATTACTGTGGTGAATATCCGCCATCACGCCGCGGTCATTACCCACAAAGACACAAATGATGGAGTCATTTCCCCCGCAGTCCGTGTCATCACTGGATTTAGACCAGTAACGGGTTCTCCAGGAGAACCGCCGTTGCTTGCAATTGTCCCCAATCATTTCAATTGTCTCGGGGTTTGTGGGATATACTGTGGAGTATAATAGCTCGTTACACTCTATTTATACCTCACAGCCTCGCTTTAGAAAGAGTGAGACTGCAGGAGAATCACAGATGTGAAGATGTGACGTTCTCTCTGCCCTCAGACGCCAACACTGAGCTTTATTTTCATAATTAGTTGTAATTGCGCGGCGATTCGCCCTCACACACGTCAATATTTCACAGGTTTCTGTTCAGTCTGGTTTCCGTCGGCTGCTGCTGTTTGTGTTGTTTTCTCTCTCGCTTTTTCTTTTTATTGTATGTAAATTTTGTGCAGAGAAACGCGGCACACCTTCCATGACATCCAACAGAACATTTCAGACTGTCTCATTTAAAGCAATGTTTCCGTTTAATATAAAAAAACTCAAAACTACAGTAGATTTTACAGTGACTGCAGTAAACTGGTTAACTTGATGACATTAATGTAAAGTCTGTGATAATGTGAGGAACACAATGAATGTTTCACATGAATAATTCACGTGTGCTTTTAACAAAAACACAAGCGTCACATTTCTGCTCTTAAAGCTGCAGATTCTCAGAGTTGACCAGTTTTAAAACTGCAATCCGTATCTTTTTTTGGGGTTAAAATGAACAAAAATCAGCTATTGAGTAAGTCGAATCCGATTCGAGAAATGTCCGTTTGGCTTCATTTGATTTAAACATCTGTAATGCAAAGAATGTAAATTAACCTGCAACTGTATTTTTCTAACAGACGAGAGTTACGGACTGCAGCTTAAAATATCTTCCTGCTAATGCTGTCATGAATTGAACTGTGTTTTAATTCTCAAGAAAAGACATGGTCACAAATGGAGTTTCATGTCTTCACGTTGTATTAAACTCACAACATTGCTTTAATAATGATTTAAACTGCGTTTCCACCTTTTTCTGTAAATGTTTTAGGACTTTTGACCTTTGACCTGTTGTTTGTCATTATTTTCGCTCTCCGCTCACCGTCTGTTTTCTGTCTTTCTCTCAGAGCTTCTTCGAAGGTCAGGCCGCGCCGTGGGACTCGGCGAAGAAAGATGAGAACAGGATGAAGAATCGTTATGGCAACATCATCGCATGTACGTGAAGAAAACACCATGACTGTGTGTCTGTCGTTTGAGTGTGTCTGCAGGTCTTCTGGTTTCTGAGGGCTGTGCGTGTAAATTAGAGTCTGAGGACAGAAAACAGACTCATACAGACTCATTCGCTCATACAGACACTCATGAATACACATGCTGTCGTAGCGTCAATGCTAATTATTAAAATGAGCTTATAGGAAGAAGGGTCATTTTTTAGGACGTCGCTTTAAGACAACAACCGCCCTCTTACATTTCCCACAAGTTTCCCGAGGGCCAGTGGACACTGGACAGCAGAGTGTGGCTACAGTAAATGTCATGGAATCAGCCAATCACAGCGCAGGGTTTGGGCTGCAGGCGTGTATGAGTGCGGGTCCCTCAGCAGAATTCAGCCCTGCGCGTCTGACTGTGAGAAGCGCACTGGATGAATATGTCTGATTACATCATTGTCTCCTGCTGGATCTGACAGAGATAAACCTGCAGTCCTTCAGCTGATCTCAGGACAGTTTCTGGTTCCTGAAGCGTCTGTGACAAACTCCATCAGCTGCTGAATGCAGAGTTATCAGAGCTGTCAAATAAACCTGGTCAGTTTAGATTTAGCTGCTTCAAAAACTGATCAGTGCTGACTGATCATATGTTAACAGACAGATCAGTGTGAAGTTTTCACGTGATGCTGGTTTTGATGACTGGGGCTCTTCATATGGATGTTCTGGTGATGTTGTGAAGATGTTGTGGTGATGTTGTGAAGATGTTGTGGTGATGTTGTGAAGATGTTCTGGTGATGTTGTAAAGATGTTGTGGTGATGTTGTGAAGATGTTGTGGTGATGTTGTGAAGATGTTGTGGTGATGTTGTGGTGATGTTGTGAAGATGTTCTGGTGATGTTGTGAAGCTCTTCATGTGGATGTTCTGGTGATGTTGTGAAGATGTTCTGGTGATGTTGTGAAGATGTTCTGGTGATGTTGTGAAGATGTTCTGGTGATGTTGTGAAGATGTTCTGGTAATGTTGTGAAGCTCTTCATGTGGATGTTCTGGTGATGTTGTGAAGATGTTCTGGTGATGTTTTGTGTTTTTTTGTTACAGATGATCATTCTCGAGTGAGACTGCAGCCGGTGGAGGGAGAGCAGAGCTCAGATTACATTAATGCTAATTATGTGGACGTAAGTACACACAATAAAAGTCTGTGTGTGTGTGTTTCTATGTTTGCATATTTGTGTTTGTCTATGTGTGTGTGTGTGTGTTTGTCTACGTGTGTGTGTGTGTTTGTCTGTGTGTGTGTGTGTGTGTGTCTTATTCATGTCTCGTATCATCTCTCCAGAGACTGGAAGTTAATCCAGACACGCTGTCAGCAGATTCTGGATTTGATTTTCCCACCTCAGACACATAACAATTCACACACACAATCACACACTCATGTTTGTTTCTTTATATTAGTGAGGACGTCCATTGTTTATACATCAGGTTCATTTAGAATATTATTTTCTTCAGATAGATTAGTGGCAGTTGTGTTTGATCTCTCATATGACATACACAGACCTGTAATGTGTGTTAATACAGTTTGAGCTGTTTTTGTGGTGTTTCAAAAGCAGCATTCACATATAAACACATTTAATGGTGAAGGCAGAAAGATAAAAATTCAGTAGATGTTTTCTGTCGTCTGTCAGGGCCTTTATTCAAACCTTCATTACAGACAGGTCTCAGATAATGTGTGAGATGAGGAAGGGCAGTTATTTTCCCCCGAGTCTGAGCGGAGATACAAGATGCTCTACAAATAAAATGAGCAGATTATTCTAATCCCAGAGACACTGATCCTAATTCTGTAACATAATCCACAATCTGCACCAAAGAAATGACACTGGAGACTGTTGAGTGTGTGCGTCTGTGTGCGTCTGTGTGCGTCTGTGTGCGTGTGTGTGTCTGTGTGTGTGTGTGTGCGTGTGTGTGCGTCTGTGTGTGCCTGTGTGTGCGTCTGTGTATGTCTGAGTGCGTCTGTGTTAGCATTAGACTCTTGTTGCTGTTGTTACTGCTAAAAAACATTGTTGCATTCATCTAAAACAGATTCTATCCCACAGCGTTGATGAAAATGATTATTGTGACACTATTTTGTGTTGTTTCAGGGCTACCATCGACCAAATCATTACATTGCTACACAAGGTAAGATACACACCTT
>JAZGTJ010002806.1:0-39592 GCA_036877575.1 Botia almorhae | reverse complement strand
CATGCAAGATCATACACAGTACAACATGCAGTGAAATGCTTTGCACGACCGTCTTACAGAAACAAAACAAAGTAGAAAAATTTAAGTCTAAAAAAATTAAAGAAAATTTTCTTTAATTATTGGGAACGCATTATTGGGAACAATGGGGGGAGGAGGGGGCAGCTTGGGGGCATTTTGTGTGGAGAAATGTTGCGTTTGTGTCTCATTTGCTCTTTAAAAACCTGGTCACAGAAATATAACATAGATCCTCATCAGAGCCCTTAATTAAGGGGAAGAACCAGGACCTGAGATGAGGGCAACCTATTAAATGCATATTTACACTGTTGAGTCTGTTGGGGTTGGGACGCACCCTTACAATTTTGGCCCCTCCCCCTTGAATTCTAGCAGCTGTCCAGATTGGCCTATATTCGTATGCATTTGGCAGACGTTTTATTAAAGCGACTTGTAGTGCATTAAAGTTATACTTTTTATTAGAACCTGTGTTCCCTGGTAATCGAACCCACAACCATTGCTAACACAATGCTGTATTGCACAATTGAGCTACAGGAACACCTATATTTCACTGCACACCTGACTCTAGACTCAGCTATTGTTGAGACAAATACAAATGTGGATTCCAGCAGGCCAGCAACAATCCATTCTAATCCAATCCTCTCCCATTACAATACACTATAATACAACTCACAAAACCTTCAGCAGTTGTCAGCGATACCAATAATGAATCCTGCTGGAGTAACTGTTGTGGAGTGTTACTCAATATTATGGGTTTTACAAGAGCCTGAGAGCTTGAAGCTCTTTCTGCTGTATTTTTCAGCACACTGGGTGGTAACCACCAACCAATGAAAACACTGTACTAGTTAATGCGGATTAGTTAACTAAATGTGAAGAAAGGAATCTAAATTAAAAAATTTAAATGCCGTGGTCATTTACTCCCCTTAATGACAAAATGTATTCATGTGCTTTTGAAGTCTTTTAAAAATCTTTTGAAATCATACAATAGTTTTGTATCAGTGGACCAATCGTAAGGCCTCAAAAGCCTCAGTATTTAGTGCAGTGGTCATGTGGGTGACTTCTATGCTACTCTTTGGTTCTTTTGCTTTTTTTAAGTTTGAAAGCTCCAGTTCTTATTCGTTGTAATGATGTGGAAGAAAATAGGATCCAGGCTATTCTCAAAGTCTCTTTTGTCATTCTCTTTTTCTATTCTTTTTTGTTCCACAAAAGAAAGTCATTTGCAACACAAGGATGAGTACATGACATCATTTTGATTTTGGGGTGTACCGTTCCTTTAAATGATGGTCGGCCGCATCCTACAATGCTTTGATTAACACTTTGCTGTATTTACTGTTCTGTCAGCAGTCAGAAAATAACCACATACTGTAAATAAGTAATATGAATCAATGAAGTGAAAATAAACATGAAGTAGTTTCCTTTTAGTGTAAAATAAACACACACAGTAAATTAAATTAAATGGACAGTTTCTTGTCTTTCTCTTTTAATGAAAAACTCACTCACAGGCATCATCACACACAGTTCATCCCTCTCAATTTTAGCTTCTTTCCGAGCAGAGTTTCTTTAATAGAATTTGAAGGGTTATCACCACATTCATGCAGTTTTTTCCTCATGTAATCATCGGTTCTGACAGGGCTATCATAAAACTCTTTTCTTTCTCTTTACGTTTTCACCTCCAGGAAATGATTTTCCCCTCCAGAAAAGGCTGAAGATACATTTCTGACAGACACCCTTTGTAATCTTCCGATTTTCAGTCACAAATAGGAACTTTTAGGGACCTTCAGTTTTTTTTTGTTTTCCGTCCGGCAATTTGTGGGTCTGTCGTGTAAGCCGTTGTATTTTAGCTTAGGCGTATTAGGTGCGTCCATCATTTTTGCCAATGCAAATGACCTCATTGAATTAAAAATGGATTTAAACATCAACGTGAGATTGCGTTTATTATAGCTACACGTGAGGAAATCAATACGTTATTCTTTTATTGCAAAGCACTGTGTAACCTGTTAGTAAATGCAAATTGAAATGAGCTTAAATTGCCTCCAAAACATCAATAAGTGTTTGAAGGACTTTGCTTTGGTAGTAGATGATTCTGCTGCTCTCAGCACACTTTGAATACATGGACCTTTCAAAGGCGATTTCTTAAGTCCTTTGTCCAAGTAGACTAGCTCCTTCCTCTGAGTGTGTTTCTGCCTGACTGCAAGGAGCTCCATCATTAAACATCAATCAGGCTTTGAGACGCGTTCCGACTGCGTTCCCTGGTGCCGCACTTGAGCGTTTTCTGCAGTTTGCCTCACAGATGCATTAGCGTATGGTGTACATGCTCACTCTTGGGACATTAACATGGGCCAGTGGGCTCTGGCTGTATTAGGCATGTTTTAATGGGTTTGTGGACTTTCTTTGTCATTTCGACACTGGTGAGTCCTAAACGTTCAGCTGTGTTTATAAAAGTTTCACTTCATGAAACTTTCCTACCGCCAAGCAAAATGGTTTTTTTTGCACCTGATTTCAGCAGTGTTTAAATTTACATTTCTGGCTTTTTCTCTGCTGCAGAAAACCTGGAACCCAATACATGTGTAACAGACTTGGATTGCAAAGGTTGTGAACTATTAAGCTGGCCGGTGTTGGTCTAGTTATATTATATTTTCCTGCACTAGCTATCGGGAGCTATCGATCCTTCTCTCATCAGAATTCTGGCCATGCTCTGGTTTCCATACTCTGTTGATCACGTACAACAGCACCGCCGAGTGCTTGCTTGCACCAGCGGCATTCTCCAGAAATCTCTCCAATTATCTTGCCCAAGCCAGGAGCACTGAGGTCTCCGTTCTTATGGCTGTCGTTCTTCTCAAACTGAGCACTGACTCTACCTGTCTTCATACATCATTTATCTCCAAGCCCACCAGCTTAGTAGAAAAGCTCTATGTTCTTCAGCAGAAAAGCCCAGTGTTCTACTAGCTTTTGAAAGCATTTGCGACATGTATTTTCATGGTAGGCCACATGTTTTGTCGTGTAATTGTGGTTTAGGATGCTTGTATTGTTTAATGGACACAAAAATAGATGTTGGTGGTCTGATATTCAAAATGTACAATTTTGTATTTAGCAGATGCTTTTATTAAAAAATGAATGGCTTTTTAAGTGGATTGGCCATACCAGTTGAATACCAGCTGAATATAGTAAAGCTGGATTTCTTATATTTCCTCTAAAATTCTGTCAAAATCAAACAGTGCTTGCAAATCAATCAAAATCATTTATGTCCATTCAAGGAAATCTGGGCAGATTCATTTTAGATGTTGTACAGATGTTTTTTCACAACACATTGTGATTTGAGCACTGTGGTGAACTTTCTCCTGCATGTCTTCAAGCATACACACTGTCAGTTATTCTGGGTATTAATAAACTCATCAAGTCTGCTGGTGCTCGGGGTTCAATGTTTCTGGCCTTCAAGCAATCTTTCAGGACAGCCAATCAATCACAACGCATATCATTTCATTCAGACGCTGGCAAACCCTGCGGCAGACATTTCAATCAAACGCAGAGTCATCAATCTTCAACCCAGCGACCGATGCAACTTATTTGATGGCTGGAAAGTGATTTGTTGAGACAAAAGAACAGATTGTCTTGCGAAATGTGTGCCTAAGAAAGCATGACACACCTGGCGATTTCTCGCCCTGTAAATCATGAAGGATTGTTGTTGTTTTTGCGCTCACCCAAAAAGTGTTTTGCTGTTATCAGATAGTGAGGAGCTCCTGCTTCAGACAATTACTGCCAAAATATATATACTTAATTTTTAATACTGCAATAGAGATTAAACCAATTCAACTGTAATTACAATCTGCTGTTAGTCATTGTTATTTCAACAGTACTGTATTAATATTGGGTGAGTAGTTTAAATTGGTTGAATTGAATCTGTAACTCTCAATTTTAACACTTAGTCTTCTCATTAAGTTAAAAGAAGTGCTTCATTAAGTGAAAAGTGTTTAATTCTGTTCCTAAAGTCGTTTATTTGCTTCCACAATCAACTTTACATAAAGCCTGAAGATTTTTCATTTGATAGTTAAATGCACTGCAGACCACTTCAGTTAAGCTTGTATTTCCAGAACACAAATATCCACCTTCCTCCCTCCTTCTCTCTTTCTTTCTTCCTCTCTATCTCCCTTTCTCTCTCCTCTATCACTCTCTCTTACTCTCCCCTGTCTCTCTCTCTTACTCTTTCCTGTCTCTCTCTCACTCTCTCACCCTTCCTTTGTCTCTCTCTCTCTCTCACTCTTTCTCCTTCTATCGCTCACTCCTCTCTCTCTCTAAATAGTGCCAGCCACAGCAAGCGTCCCCTTTGCAAATCTCTGTGCTTCAAACAGTGGTACATTTTAGATAGCCGACTGGCCTTGACTTTAATACATTGCAGTTTATTTTCCCAGGTATTAAAGAGGACTTGCTGGTTTGAATTAGATGTAGTTGTGGGTGGTATTTGGCAAAAAGAAAAAAATCCCTCTGTCCCTCGCTCTGAAGGTCTGAGATATGAGTTTCCTTCGGATCTTTAGTTTTAAGCGAAATAAACAGGATGTTTCTGTATAGAAACGCTTTTGGTGGACATCTTGTAGCATAAAGTATTTAGTATTTTTAAACTATAGCAGGTTGGGAAGATCTGCCGTTCATGCAGAACGTTTACAGAGAAGCCTGGAGCAGATCTTCCCAAGCTAACTCTGGATGCTATGTGTGATTCCTTCAGGTCAACTGAGGTCACCTAGCAGAGCCTGCGAAAATATCTCAAAGCGGTGAGGTTTAATTGAGTGTGTTTTGGATTTACAGTAATCTGCGGATGAGCATCTGTGGGGGTGTGGAAGACTGGTTGAAGTTTCAGCAAATTAGCCTCGCAGCGCACAATCCTGCTTTCCGCGTGTGCGTATCGTTGTCTGTTTTTGCCCGTGTCTTCTTAAGCTCAGACTCCCTGCTGATTTCTCCTTGTTCGTTGAATTCTGTAGCCTTTACTGCCCATACGCGGTGCCAGCGTTCTGAAACCAGCCCTAATTGGCCTAGTCTCTTATTGGCACCGGTGCCCGTCGCTCACCCCGGCAGCTAATTGGCTCAGCTGGCCGCCCGTTCCGTCGAGCTCCGGTCAGTGTTGGATTGATGGTTGGCAGCAGGTGTCAGGAAAGCTGCTTTCTGACAGAACTTGTGAAGTCAATTTACAGCCGAAAGACAACAGGAGGGTTTTTGCATGTAACCGTTTCTGTAGAGAGAGACGGTATTTGAAAACTGCTGCTATTTTTGGGCCTCATTTTATATCTTGAAACTGTCTTTTCCAAGTTTCATATAATGGGAAAAAAATCACTTTCTCTGAGAAGGTGGCAGAGCTTCAGAAAGACTAAAATAAAGACTGATAAATGAGATGTAGCTGCTACGATCTGGTCTTTTCTAATCGCCACCCTAATCCCTGATTATTGCACTTCATTACGAGCGTGAATTTGCCATTTTTGTTCGCTGGAAGCATTGTGAGTCTTACAATAAAAGATGGAATATTTTTGGATATTTATTTTGAGGAAGAAATATTGGGAAGCAGTGTGAGCAGGTATAGCGTTATGTTAGCTTATTGCGTGAATATACTTGATTCTGATTGATTTATGTATTTGGCAAGTAGCTGATTAAAAAGCAGAATAACCCTGTTTAGGTTTATTTTGCGATAATGACTAGCTAAATATATATTCTTCTTTATGTAATATACATAATAACTATGATTGAGTGTTTATAAGGGCTCTCCAGATGGACAATTGTCATTATTAGATTTCCTGTTAATGGCCACACATTTACTTAAATTGTCTGTTATCCATTCTTTAAGAACTTGGTGCTCACCAGCTGTTTAATGTGGACTGCGTCTTCTGGGTCGACAAAATACTATAATAAAAACAATTTGTTTTTTGTGAATAAAGACAGCACTTTCCTCAGTGAATTGAGGCAGTTAATTGCTGAGTGTGGTGAGAGCGCAGCCCTGCTGTGTATTTGCCTCCTAATTGGGAAGATGCCCAAATGTTAGCAAAATGTTAGCATGCAGCCCTTGGACGCAGAAATGCGGCGGAATCTTCTAGCAGAACCGAAATCCTGCCTCCCACCTCGTGTGCCTCTCAAAATAACCTGCAATCAATCCTGAAATAGTTGTTCTGTTATCAAATCCAGTTAAAGGAACTAAAAAACGCTGTGTGGCTGCTAGGGTCTTCTGGGAGGTTGCTAAGGTGTTGCTATGTAGTTGCTTGCTTGTCCAGATCAAAAATTCCATCCCTAAATCTGTATAATATTCTAGTCCTCATAAATGGCTTAGTGCCTCATTTAATGTGTGACGTGTGTAATCACTCAAGAAAATTTATATTATGCCTTTTATTAAATAACTGCTTTATTTAGGGTTCCACCAGGGTAACACAAACATAGCTAAAAGAGTTTAAGATATAGGAATTTGCCTCCTTATAAAGCAGAAATGATCAACTTTAAATTATTATATATGAACAGAGTGAGCATTTTGTTGCAAATAAGAATGTAAAAGAGAGTTAGTGTGAACGAGGGAGCTACCATTACAAACAAAAAGCGGGAGGTAACAAGGGCAACAAGGGCAGCCCTCTTTTACCCAGAAGGCCCCAATGAATATGTAAACAGCTGTGGCTCATTACAGCACTACCTGACTAAGGTCACACACACACACAAAATAGAAGTTGTGCGGTCATCGTTAGCATGAAATCCAAAGTCAGCACAAAGTCACAATATTACCTTGACCTCTTTCATCAAGTCATTCTCTCTTTCTCTATCATTGTCTCTTTCTTTCTCTTCTATTCGGTCCCTCATTCCCTTGAGGGGGAGATTTATTCCAAAAGTAATCGTTCAACCTTTCAGGTTTCTGTGTGCGTCTGATATTAGAGAGAGAGGAAGGTTTTTTGTTTTGTTCGGGAGTCTTCTCTATTGTCCGCTGCTGTTTCTCTCTGTCTGTGGTGGGGGGGTGTTCCCTTTATTCTGTTGTTCTCTCGCAGTGGTAATAGATGGTTCAGCCCTCCTCAGAGACCCCTTTGTATGAACGTGTCCGATGATTTGATTTCCCCACGGTTTTCCCCATATGGCCTCTGCAGAGATAACACGAGGCCAAAACTGCAGCAGCCATCAGTTAATGTCTCATGCAATTAATCAAAGCGTGTGATCAGGTTGGTCAGAGTTGACCTGTGGAATGAAAGCTGTTGTTTGGAGGCCTGGCACAGCCTGTGGCACACGCCCTTGTGCCTCCATTAAACAAACAGCAAAAAAGCAAACTGTACCTTAGGTGATTTTGTTGAGTCTTCCAAAGGGTCATCATGGGTAATATTTTATTAAAGCTTCAGTCTGTAACTTTTTGGGCTAAAACTGAACAAAAATCAGTTAATGAGGAGGTACATAACAGACCAGTTTCATTTAACTTTAACATACATAAAGAAAAGTACATAAAGTAACCTGCAATTTAATGTTTCAAACTGAGATGGCGATAGTGAGGCGAAAGTTACGAATTGCAGCTTTAAGCGAACGTTTCAATTAGTGAATGCATTTTTGGACCAGTTTGAAACCAATTTGAAGATGTAAAGCTACACAAAATCAAATTAGAACACACAGTATTTAAAAGACAATATTCAAGGTCATACGAGTAATTGTGATATGTGGGGTGAGTTTGTCAATTCACATAGATCAGATGCAGAGGCGTCTTGACAGGTGGAGTATGAGTGTGTTCTGTTGTGTGTTTTAGGGCACTGGATCGATCGACGTCAGGGTAACAGGGCATCTGTGGAGTGGGGGTCTGGATCTAGGACAGGGAATCTTTGTATCTGGTCTCTTTAATGGTATAGGACAGGCCTTCTGCTTCACTGCTAATTTGATCTTTGCTCACAGAACATGAGGCTCGAACCCTGGGCCAGACAGTTCTTTTTATTTATTTTTTTCCCAGTAGAGGATGTGTCCAGTCCTACACAGGGAACCGTCAGCTCCTGCCTACACCAGAATGACCTTTGACCTCCGTTCAACATCCCTCTCAATTACCACTGACCCTTCCCATCACAGCAGCACAGACTGCTGGGTAATACACTGCCTGTTCAGACCTACTAGCAGACAGCATGAAGGATTGTCTCTCTGTGTAGTTTAAAGGAAGGCCCTCAGAGTCTTATTTGCATGTAATTATGCATAAATAGACCTTCGTAAAGGTACAGTGGCGTTTTACCAACATCGATAGCCATCTAAAAGTTTGACAGGATTTTAATCATCAAATATGTAGGAGCATCTCTCAGAGCTTTGCATTTAGTACTTGATTCAAACTCCTGGCTGAAACTTTATTTGGCTTTACCTGCTCACACAATTGGGCATCGTTCCCTCCAGCTTCCAAATTTACATAATGATGTCTATTATTCCCCTATCCTCTCACTGCCAATTAGGTTCGCACAGGCTGGCTGTGACCTGACACCCGACCTTTGACCACCTGCGCCCGCTGGACGGACGTGCTTCCTGGCAGGCGAGGGTTTGTTATGGCATCATCAGATTCTGGTGATGGATGCAGGGCAGAGAGTAGCTATGACCTTGTGCAGTTCAGTCGTCTGAGGTCACGGTAAAATAGACTGCTTTTAAAACAAAAATCTTTGATTTGTTGTCGTATGCGCGGGTCTGCTGGGTCTCCGTGGGCAACGCTTGCTTTTTTTACGCTTCATTAAATGTGTGTGTTTTGGGGCTTTGCGTAGGTGAGAAGATGACAAAGTAGAGGGCAGGGTAGGGGAGAGATAGAGACGGGAAAATGTGGCAATTTAAATATCTCCCATGATCCCCCTCCCTGACGCAGCACAAGCAGCTTTCGCGCACATTTAACTGCAGCTCTCGGCTAATTAAAAACATTGCTGCTCTTAATTATTTATCTGCAGCTAATTAATATTCAGAAAGACAGTCTTCCTTCTAAACGACCCGTTTAATTTGACCACGGGGTCTGTTGCGCGGCTGCTGGAGTCATCCAGCTGTGTGAGAACAGAGATTGTGTGGGAAAAGCCGAGCTCGTAATTAAAACAAAGTTTGGTGATATATATTTATATTTATTTATATATATATCAAATATTTTCCAGCGTGGAAGAGCTGGTGAGCCCGTGACCCATCTGTTGCTTTGGGCCACTTTGCAGTCTCGTTTAGAGATATAAACTGATAAACTTATTTCTCTGCTTACCTGTATCTTTAAAAGAATATTTGTGTTTGTTTTCGTCGCAACGTACAGCATTCGTTAATTACCGAAAATAACATCTGTGTTCCTCAGGTGTGTATAAATTAATGAAAAATGCAATTAACTGTACGATAATGCTATTTTTGTTAAAACAGTGTAGATTTTAAACTAGATTAAAAATAACATATAGTGTTTCAGTAGATATTGCGTCGGTGATATTAAAGGGCTTTTCAGAAGTTATATCATAAGATTTTTGAAATATAGAAATTTATTGTATGAAATCGCTGACTTTTTGATCTGAAATTGAACAGATAGTAATATTCTTACTGGAAATAATGATAACAGTATAAAGTGGAAAACAATGTAAAACTTGTTCTGGTCTTAACTTAGCATATGTGGTATCAAAAAGTGTAAGTAAAAATATATTTTTCGCGTGCTATGTGTTCATTTGCACTGACTCTTCTAATTGTAAAGTTGGTGCCTATATAGACAAAGAGTTTTAAAGAGGTTACTTATAAGGGTTTTATGATGGTTAGCATGCCCCCTAAGGAAGCTGCCTGTGTAGGTACTAAGTACTAAATTTTGGAACAGACCTGTTTACTTGTCCAATATAATGTCAATCGATTTATTAAACCCCACCCCCTTCAGATGCATGTCATAGGAGGTGTGGCTTTGCATGATCAATCACTGTATTTGTCCTCCCTCATATCCTCCTGATCTCTTGTTTTCAGTGTTTGTAGTTTCACTTTAATTTCTCGGTCCCGCCTCCCACTCTGCTGCTCATTAGCTGGATAATAGCGGGCGATCGGTCATGTGACTCTGGGGTCTTTGTAAGCAGTGTAATGTGATTAGATGACCTGCAGGAGACTAAATAAATAGGATCTGATGGAAATAATCTTGACAGCCCGTGTGACCGAACAGCAGAGGGCCGCCATATGCCCCTGAGTTGCACTGAATGAGGGGGAAATCCATGCGCACATTGGTGGCAGAGCCTCCCTGTTCTTTAATTGCTCATTGGATACGCTTTCACTGTGTTTACCTATTGGTGTGTGAATGCAGCTGCTCCTTGTGTGTGTGTGTGTGTATGTGTCAGGCTGAAGGTCAGTAGCAATAGCTCCATTACTTTCCATAGAATATTTGGAGCCGAAATGTCTCCATGACTGATTACCCACAATGCTCCTTGCCCACGCAAGGGCCTATATTGGTTTACAGACTTCAGTGCGTGTGTGAGTGTCGGAGGGGAACGGAGCAGAGGTCAGATTTAGTCTGCTGGAGGGATGGACTGGTTTTGTGCGGGACTCTGGGTGTTTGTGGTGAGCGTGTGTTTTCTCATCTTCGTCGCAGCAGGTGTGGGACTTAATTCCACTGCAGTCGTGTTCCTTTACGCCGCGTTACACACACACACACACACTCACACGTTATGGTTACACTTTACTTTTTATAACCACAGGCGATTTAAAACCCACTGGTTCTGAGACATCACATGTTTACACAAGAAACGTTTGTGGGAAAACATGTAATGTGTCACTTTTGCTTTTTGTTATTCTGTTAAAAGAATTCCGTGTGTGTCTGTCTACCTACCTTATATATTAACAGAACATATTGGTACCCCAAAGTGAGCAAAACCTCCTGTTGTGGATGTCCTAATGATTAAAAATGCTATTAAAACGTTTTTATGTGTTTATTTTTTTAAAAGGTACGTAATTTAGAACATGTCTTATGCAGAACATATTCTGTTAGGGTTCGGTTATATTGTGTATAATAATAGAAGTCTATGGAATGTCCCCATTTAGATAGATAGATAGATAGATAGATATTATAGCTTAAGCTATTATATACTGAATTTAATAACAATAAAATCTGTTTTATCTTTCCCCCTCTCTCTCTCTCTCTCTCTCCCCCCCCCCCTCTTTCTTCATTTCTTGCTGTCTCACTCCAGCACCTGGAAAGAAAGGTAAGGCATAAGAGACACTGAATGTATGCATCCCTCACTTTTTATTTCTTCTATTTGTCTTATTTTCTTATCCTACTCTGACATCTTTCTGTCTCCCTCTCTCTTGTTTAGTAGTTTACTACTCAAATGCTTTTTAATTGCTTTGTTTTTCTGTTGGCACACCAAAAAGTCTTTTATTTTTTAAAAGGACACAATAAAAGGTGCATTCAGTAATTTTTTTACTTGTTAAAAAATTAAACGAAGAATATATAACAAAAAGTTATATATTATATACCAGTAGCCTTATAAAGGCCATTTTAACTTTATTTTTTAGGCTGAATTGTATTGTATTTTGCTCATGAAATAAGTTAATCATGGCTGTTGGCAGATAATACACATGCAGAGAAATCAGTAGCTATCTGCTTTTGCGTAAAGCATCATCCACACCACTAGGTGTCAGTATAAGTCCAATACAACTGCCATACTAACGAACAAAAAATTACTGAGTGCACCTCTAACTCTTTACTCACTTAAAAGAATATTTCATTTACTGCAATAAATCTAACATGCCAGTTTTAAACTAAGCCAGTTGTTACGCAATAATTACACAATTAGACACAGGCCGAGGTTCGAATTCCACCTCTCATGTCCCGGTCGCATTGTCCTATTAATTAAAGCCGAAATAAGCCTAAAAATAGAAAAGTAAATTAAAGTTGGTAAACATGGCTGTTGCTTTATCTCATCTCTGAGCGTGTTATAATAAATTAGCGAGGGTCATTTCCTGTAGCTGAAGGTCAAGTGGGACACGCAGGTGCAGTAGGACAGAATCACAGATAAGAGAATAAAAGATTCCTCATTCTTCTATTGCTGATGTTATCTCACCGTCTCTCTCTGCATCCACATACACTAATCCTCTTACACACTGGGATGGTTCCACTGAGGGTTCCTAGATGAACCCTGACATGAACTGATGCCCTTGGAATAATCAGAGGTGTATGTCATCTCACAATACTAGAGACTTCATGCATATTGTTGCTTTGTGAATGCCGCTCTGTATTTATTTACACTGATTTTTTTGACTATGTGGTTTGTGTGTGTGTGTGTGTGTGTTTGTTTTCTGCGCAGGCTAGACAATTGGAGGAGAAAGACAAAGAACTCAGGAAGCAGGATGCCTTCTACAGAGAGCAAGTGGCTAAGCTGAAGGAAAAGGTATGGCCTGTACATTATCTCTTACATTATCCACAATTTCTGGATATATATGCACAGTGAACACACATTATCACTAACATGATATGATAGCCATGATGTTCTACAGAAACTTGCCAATGTGCAAAGCCAGCTGTCTCGTAAAGTGTGAGACAGCCTGAACTCTATAGTAGAGGCAGAAGGCCCAAGGATTATATGTTTAGGTCTTTTAGATGTGTAATATTCATGTATGTACAAATACATTGTGGAAAAAGTATCAGATAGATAGATAGACAGTATGCACAGTGTGCACAAAACGTAGAGTGTCTGTGAAAGTTTGTGGTTTTATTTAAAGTTGAAGTCTAAAAGTTTTATTTGCACCAAATAGTTCTGGGATCACTGGATTGATTCTGAATATTCCACAATATTATGGTTTTAGTGCTACTGGTTTCTCCTCTCAAGCATCTTCTGATTTCACAAGCCTTTAGACTGTAACAGTATCGACAACAAAAAGAGAGCGAGTGAGGGAAAGAAACAGAGAGAAAGAAAAGAATCAAACGCTGATATATGTTGCATGTCTCTTTCAATCGGCTTCTCTCATTTATCAGTGGCCAGCGTCTGACAGCCTATCACAGCTCTGAGACGCCGCCTGCCACCTCTAGCTTACTTATTGTTTCTGAGGCAATTTGAGTGGCTATGCCAATATCTGTATGTGTATATATAAATCTCAACTATGTCATTTCAACCATTTATCCTTTCAAATTCTTTCTTTTTCTTCATTATTAGAAGTAAATCGTCGAGATCTGCTAATATAGTGTTTCTTAGTCTGATCAATGAAATTTAAAAGACCTGAAGGGCACTTGACTCGCAGTGGCTTTAGCTGGTCCTGTTTGCTTCCTCATAATTAAGTCTTTTTTTCTTTTTATTATACTTTGTGTTTCTCATTGTCATAGCAGGCTTGGGTAATGTGTAAGGAAATCTTGCTCTCATACCAAGCCAATGAGATCCTTAATCTGATATTTATGCTCAGTGGCAAAATTCCCAGAATGCATTGCCTTATATGTAATCATTCTCATTCCATAACTATTCTGTTAACAATTCTTTAATAACTTTTTAAGAGCACTGTAGTTTTAGACATTTCGAATGAATTACCAATTAATTACTTCGCCTTTACATATTAAGATTTAAGTGTTACGTTTAATTGTTACATTTCAGATGGAACCGGTCCAAATTAGAACAGATTCTCAATTCCCAACCTTTGCTAAATGTTTCTTTTGCAGTTTTGATACAGATTTAAAACAGGCGGAACGGTTACCTGGCAACACTATTCAATGTAGCCGTAGTAACCCGTTTCTGAGTGCTGATGTTTTATAGTGGAGTTACTCATACGAGTTCATGTAAATCTGCACAAAGGCTCATTTTGTTACTCAAGCTTACTGACAACAAAGTTAAGTGAAGAACGTGTGATGTTTTAGTTGGCATCAGTATGTGGTCATTATCTCTTCCTCCCTGTAGACAAGACACAGGGAAAGGACAAGGTCTGTCTCTGCACGAGGCCTCGTTAATTTAATTAGCAGAGTTTTATCTAAACAAAGAACCCAGCTGGAGCTCTGAGTTCACACTCAAACCCTGTGTTTTCAGTTCCCGACAGCCATTCGCATCCATGAATCGTCTATTTAAAAAATACAACTGACAGCCATTTAGATAGGCCTCATGTCTTTCCAAATCAGTATAAATTCATTTATAATATGTATTACATTTTACAAAAATGTTGTACTTGCGCTGAAGATCTAGACAGCCGTATATTCTGACATTGAGTAACAGTGTGGTTTATGGACCTGTGACACTGTGACACCTGTACACTTTGAATTTCCACCGGTCTGTTTTGTTTTGCAGTCTCCCGCGGTAAGCGAGAGTGATGGAAATGTATTGACTCCACAGGCCCCTGCTCTGCTCTCCTTCCCTGTTTGCAGTCGCCAGTTTTGATTTGTTAAACCTCAGTCTCACGCCTCCACCGGTGCACAGCAGAGCCAATATGGCCGCCGTGCTGTTGAGCCATAATGGCTGTCACAGTGGGGTTTCCTTCCACATCCTCTCTGGTCTGTGAGAGATAACACAGCCCGCTGATTACCGCACCACTGCTCCGATCTCTCATTATAAAGCCTGTGAGATTTAATTTGAACATGGGGTTGTTTCTTAAAGGCCTTCTATAGCCACTGCCACTGGCAGAAATAGATTCTAGAACGTTCTTCCATTAGTCCATGAAAACCCTGCATGCAGCAGATTAAATCGTTTTTTTTCTGTGAACAGAAAGTGAGTTTTTTAGTCTGAGTGCTGAGTGTGGAGCAGTTAAAGAATTGGTTTACTTTATTGGTTGTGATTGATAAGTGCCATAAACAGTATTACTTATATTTAGGATTAGGGTTTCAAATTAACCTACTAGTTAATCATCCCCATCCCCCTGAATATTACAAATTCTTTGGTGTGGTCTTATTTGACTTGATTCCCGGATGGCGTACAGTACTGCATCAGTCGAAATTTTGAATTGTGCATTTGACGGACTCTTACTTTACTATCCCATCAGGCCACTGGACTAGCATAGAGAAGGTTTAAAATTGACTGATGTAATATGACAAGGATATTTTCATATAATCAACCTACTTGCAAGCTGATTGTTGGATCTGAATAATAAAGTGTCCATGTCACAATTTGATTCTGCTGTGGCAGATTTTCTTAAGGTACAATATTTTCTTAAAGCTACAGTTCACCCAGCGGGTGAGTTAATGACACTACACCTGTTTTTGAGGCATATATTTCAATAAGTAAACTTTTTTAAATAAAGGAGGGTATTCAGTTGCATTTCAGTTTTTGCTGTGGTGTCAACATTATTGAAGCCATGAAATGTTAGTATTATGACACCAGAAAAATGATTTTTACTTGACGTGCAGTCTATCAGAAGCTATACAGTAGCTTCACTAAAAGCCTCACATATAATTATTGATTCTCATGGTGGTTGTCTTTCATTTGTATTGATTGTGTGTGTGGGGGACGGGGTGAGTGAGATGAACTGACTATGTGATTGAGAACTCTCTGTGGATGTAGCTTGACTGAGTATGTGTTGTCGCATCCTTAAATTCGCTCGTCCATCTTGACATTTAACCCATGTCAGTTGTCAGTTATCTTTTCGAATGACCATTCCCGAACGCAAACCCGCCTACTTTTAAAACCCGCCCACTTTACAATGACCCTCATGAGATTCTGAACTGGCAACATCTGTCAGATCTTTTCATATGCGTTGACACTTTTCCCTTTAGTTCCCTACAGCACTTGCTTGAAGTATGAAAGCAAGCAAAACTCTTTGTGCTGAATTGACAACAGCCACACAAAATTCTTTTAATAAAGTTTTCATGAAGTTTTTCCCCCACTGTACCAGCAGCACAAGAAGGTGGAGACCCAACGGGTGGCAGCTGCTGCTGTTTTGAGGCTTTGTATTACAAGGAGCTTTTTATGTGAAGAAATCTCTTGTTTTTTTGGTTACACTGCAGGAAATAGAGACAGAAGGGGTGAATTTGATTCGAAAAGCAAAGTGACTTATTTATCGCATGTTTCATTTTGACAAATACATCCCTCTTTCTCTCTCTCTCTCTCTCTCTCTCTCTCTCTCTCTCAGAGTGCCCAGTTCTACAAGGTGACCGATGAGAACTATCACAAAGCAGCAGATGAGATCAACGCCAAGTTCAAGTGAGTCCAGAAGAACCGCGTGACACTTATCAGCTCAGGGTCCCAATACATTTACTACATATGCTGGCATCCTATATGCTTTATGTGCTTAATATGGGCACAAATGGGCAAATAAATAAATGGCGTTACTTGAATTGAACTGAGAGATTTAAAAGAATAAGTGTTAGACAGCCAGTGTTGACAGTACAGTTGAGTTTATCAGCATGGTGTGCTGCTTGATGAGCTGATGGGTTTGATCAACTACATTTCCCATAATCCTCTGAGGCAATGTGAAAACAATAGAATGCATGTAGTAACCAGACAGACATTTATCTAATGCACATTTTTCTCACACTCCATTTTGTTGTGGCTTAGTCACTTAGTTTGTTATTAAGAAGAGAAAGAAAAATGACATGTCCACTGTCCATTTCTTTTATGTTATAATGACATCATATTTATGACTTCCAAGTACAAACGTGAACATAGCAAACGTGTTGTCACGACTGTGGAGACACGCTTGGCCGTCAGACAAAGCTAAAATCTTGTAACTGAGGAGCTTCACAATTATGGGACATTTTGGCTCCATATGTCTTAATATGGCCAATTAGCCCCAATGGTAATGCATGTTGGTATAGGGGAAGTGAACGGAGACTAGCCTGTTTCAGGACTAGCCTGGGCTCACAAATCACATTAGCCTGTCATTATCCCTTCTTCCTCAGTGCCAACACAGGGATCATCGTCTCTTTAGAAATGTCAGAAATTGATTTGTGGCGTCCGTTGGGGCCAAATTGGAGTCGGGAGGGGGGAGGTTGCACAGCTAATGCTAAATTGCATTAGGAAATGCATTAAAATAGCATTAGCCTGACATGGTTCTCCGCGCAGGCTTACGCTAGGGTGTCATGTGACCAGCGGGGCAGCAGTGAAGGCTGCGATTGGCTGATTGCATTAGAGAGGTGCATTAGCAGCGCTGTGATTGGATTACGGGATGGAGGGAGGAGTGTGCGAGAGGGTTTTTTGTATGTAATGAAATGTATTCAGGGTCTGGTGTTACACGAGTAGCCAGAGAGACATACGCTTTGCGCACTGCTAATCTGGTTTAAATGCTTGTGTGTAAGAGAGGGAGAAAGAGAGAAAGTTTGTGTTTTATGAATGATGCGCCACAGGTGTGTGTTAAATAGCAAAGAGGGATCTTTCTGTTGTGCATTAGAAGGACTTCTGATAGCTGTATTACTTTTCCCGAGTGGATATTACTATTAGGGAGATAAGATCACATTAGGAATTGAGTTGGGTAATAAAAATTAAGTGTATTTTGTCCGAGCCTTTTGATTTCCTGAAAGCTGAAACTGCCCTGAGACACATATGGAAGCGAATCTGCATAATTGATGGAATTAGCACGAGTTTGATATGACTATCTCCGTTCCTAAAGTTGAAAACGGACGTCTTTTCAACATCTTCATTTCTTCTGTAGTGAAAAAGACTGATGTACGTGTCGGTCTGCTGCGCTGGTTTGGCTGCCGAAACATAAGCTGGAAATTAACCACTGAGCCACAGGAAAGCTTGATATGCGCACGCACAGTCTGTCAAGCTGCGTAACCACAGATGCTGGATGACTTACAGATGAATGCTGGAGTGAAAGAGTGTGATGTTGTCTTTAACCACCTGTCAGTGTTGACCTTTGCCTCATTCTTGTGTCGCTATGTTGAAGCATGCATTCTGTGTGTTTGTCACGTGTCCCTAGGGGCTTGCCGTACTCTGTGTGACAAACGCAAACATTGAAATGACACGTAAACGTTCACCGCTTTGACCTCTTGCATGGTCTGCTGTCTTCTTTCCTCAGAATGACGTTTGTTTTCTGCTCATTCACTTTAGTTCATTTCCCGTACCCTGGTCGGGTCAAAGGTCATTTGTTAGTGTTCAAACACCAAAGAATCGCATGACTATTGGTCCGTTGTTCATGAATAAAGAAAAAAAGGATTGTGGATGGATGTTATCTCGTTTTCATATTTGAAACATACTCGGCAAACAAAAGGTTTCATTTTTTTATATGTATTTGTGTTACGTTGTGCAAATGGGTTAGTGGCACATAAATACGAAAGTAACTCCGTCGTAACACCATAAATTGCCTTGGAAAAGCCCCATCGTACATGCCGAGAGCTCGGTCTGTAATATGCTGCTGTCTAAAAAAATTACTCCTTTTAAGAGCCTATGAGGTTTGAATACCTATTGAAGCACAGCTTGACCTGTCTTACAGAACTTAATAATAGCTATTACAGTAGAGTATAAGTGAACGGCAGTCAAGCTGCCATAATATTTAAGCAAAGTATTCTGTTTTAAAATAGGTCAGTAGAAAGTATAATAGCCAGGAATATCAACGCAGAGTAAATAGCCGACTCGCTGAAATAGAGCAGAACCAAAACACGCACTTAAAGTTATGGCCCGGCTGTCACAGGTTATCAAACCCTCATCAACCTCAAAGTGCCTCTCCAACCCCTTGTCCTACCACTCCTACCTTGTTCCATCTGTACTGCAACTCAGATTACCTATATATCATTCTCTTATCTACCTTGCACCCCTCCTCACGTCTTTTGTTTTTATTTTCATGTCTTTGTCATCCTCGAGTCTGACCTCTGTTCGTATCCTCCATCCAGAACTCCTGTTTTTTTCTAATTACTTCCTCTTCTTTCCATTCTAGCAGGTAATGAGATGGTGTGATCTTGTTTGTCTTTTCTTCAGTGGGAAAAAAAAACTATAAAAATAAGCATTTTTCTTGGGCTATAGCTGAAGTCTTGACTAGAGTTGGGATTGATTTATGGGCTGGATGTTGGGAGTAGGGGTTAAGCCTGAAGTTTAACAATGGTTCATGAACAACATTATCATCAACCAATCACTAACCTGTAATTTTAGGGTTTAGGATAGGGATAGAATTAAGGTTTTGATTGATTGTTAGAAACTCAGTCTTCCTTATCTTCATACCTGACCTCTGTTCATCTATTTCCAAAACCTCTCTCTTTTTTAATTCTCTAATTTTCCTGCCATTCCATAAGGTATTAGAAAGGTGTGGGTTTGAATCATAGCTCATGGCCTCTTTCCCTCAGTGAAACCGAAGGATCCTATTTTAAAAACGATGACAATGAGCATTTGTCATTTTTCTTGCTAACTGCTTCATTTGTTTTGATTTTTGTATGCCTGTCGCACAGCCCGTCGGCTTCTAAATGAACATACATGTGGTTTGTAGGAGTGGACGCTTAACCTCTTAACCTCACTAGACTGGGAGTGCTTGTAAATGATGACGGATAGTCACATGTCTATTAAGAACGAGATCCAAGTTCATTCAAGACAACCGTAAAACACGGATCTTAAATACACAGCGCCGGCGTGCCGATAGTTCATTAGTCATGATTTGAAAGAATTAAGATTGTTTGAGGAATGTGTGGTGGCATTTTAATAAACTTAGTAGAGCAGTAGAGGGGCATCTTTGGGTCTTTTGTCTGTTTCTTTACTACCTTACTTTTTATTCCTGTCTTTTGTGTGTGTGTGTGTGTGTGTGTGTGTGTGTGTGTGTGTGTGTGTGTGTGTTGTCTCTGTGTTAAAATCAGGACCCAAAGTTGACCTTCATCCACACATGCCGAAAAATATTCCTTAAACTGTAAATTGTACTTCTTTTATTTGTCCTAAAAATAAAACTAATTAATTAGCTGTTGTTGAGCCTCTGCTACCAGCCCCAAAAAACATGAAGATAAATCATAATCTTGTTATTCATATATATTAATGGTAGCTTAATGAAAGGGTATTGCACGTTTCTATATTGAGTTTCGCAGTGGAAAAAATCTTAGAAAAAAAGCTATAGAAAAATCTTAGATCTTAGAACAACAAAAACAGTTAAAAAAACGTTAAAAAAGTTTTTTTTCAGCTTCCTTCTTTGTCTTTTCACATTTATTCAACAGTTTTGTATATGTTACCTCATTATCTTTCTCTCTCTCTTTCTCTCTTGATAAAGCATGTCATATCTATGTCTCTCTCTGAGCCCTCTGTGTCACATTCATCTGACACCTACTCGCTGTGATTTATGACCCACATCTGTTTCTGTTCTTCCAATTGCCGCTGGATGGAGGGATTTATACAAAGACATGAATACATTTATATACACCTTTGATATAGAGATATAGAGCTGTCCTGCTTTTTGCTGCTTGATCTGTGGATGGAGAGAGACAGAGAGAGAGTTTTTTCCTATGACATCGTAGAAGGGGCGTGTGATTTTGGACAGACAGCAGCTGTGTGTATTTTAGCGTGTGGATTGAGAAAGGGATGGATAGATAGAGAAAAGACGGGATAAGAAATGAGAGAGAGACCATGGACCATCCGGGACCCAGAGAGCTGAGATGTGTGACTGACAGCAGGCGTCCATTCATTCCTTCATTCATCAGCCCTTCAGAGCCGCTAATATAACTGATCCTGTGGATTAAACCGCGTCTGATCTAAAAAAAAGGGTTTTCCTGAATAGAAGATAGGATAAAATCTGTCTCCCGCCCCAATCCTTTCTTTGCCTTTTGCTGTCCCAAAGGTCATCCCTGTCAAATGAAGAGTTTTGTGTGTGTGTTCTAATCCCCTAGAGGGGGGTGTCATTTTTCAAACACAGAGGGTCTAAGATTTCATGAGAACGGGGATTCACTACAGACCACACATTTACATGCTTGTGTCCTTGTGGAAAAAGTTATTCGTTTAGAAACTTGGTGTTTTTGGGACCTTGACTGGAGGACGAGTTGTTGATAACGATCTGTACGGTCTGGTTGAATCTAGCGGGCAGACGGTCAGGAAACTTTATCCTGTCTGGGTCATGGATTGGATATTTTGGGGGTGTTTGTGAACCCAGTTTCACTCGCTGGAGTTTAGTGCACATTCAAGGTTACCACAGTTTCCAGCAGAATACTAAAACTTGGTATTGAACGATTCAAACAAATGAAAACGATTCTTGCACAGTGTAAGGAAGATTTGACAATAATATAAAGTAATTTACAATATTTTGGCAGAAACAAATTCCATGTGTGCACAATTGTGCGCGTTATTGTGTGTGTGTGTGTGTGTGTGTGCAAATTAGATTTTTACTAGCTATACTTATGAAACAAATGTTGTTTGGAAGTTAGCCACTGTAAATCTCAATTTGGTGCAGTTGATTAAAAATAAAGCAAATAATAATTAAACTTTATGTTCATATATTGGGTTCATCTGTAGTCATTTTTATTACCTTTGTATAAAAATAAACAACAAAAGTCTGTTGTACTGTATGTCTTTGCTTAGATAAGTAGGTAAGTGGTTTTGTGTGCAGCAGGGGTATTGCAGGGGTTTGGGGTTGTTGAAGGGTCTACTGCTGATATGTGTTTTGAAGCAGCACCTTGTTAGACCTTTAGGCAATTATCCTCCAAAGTAATTCTACACAAATAGATTGTAATATTGATTACTGATTGATCTGATGTTTACTTGTGAAAACACAGCAAGAACATCATTTAACAGCCCTCTGTCACCTGCCACTGGATTCATTTATTAAAAATTGAAAAACTGTAATTATGATGGATGACCACGTTAATATGTATCTGGACTCTTTCTCTCTCTCTCTCTCTCTCTCTCTCTCTCTCTCTCTCTCTCTCTCAGACGGTATGAAATTAGTCCAGTGTGCACTGACCTTCAGGGTGAGATTCTGAAGTGCTACAGGGAAAATGCCGGAAAGACGTTGCAGTGTTCCAACATTGCCTCGCTCTACCTGCAGTGTGTCAACAATGCTAAACAGGTGAGTGTGTGTATCCGCATACAGGCCTAATATGTGCTAACAGGCATTGGATAGTTAAATCTCACAAATGCTTACAAATGTCTTTATAAAAATTGTGGTTTTATTACTTAAAAGAAGTAAGTGTGCGGATGACGCCTACCAACATGTAGGTCTTCCACCAAAACCGTAATATTTTATTATTACATGTATCACTATATGACCATGTAAATTCTGTATACAAGAGGGAAACATTTTGAAGAAGGTTTTTCAATTCATTGTAAGTGAATAAGGCTGTGGCTGGCAGTCCATAACATTTAGCCTAACATCTTATTTTGTGTTCCACAAAAGCATGGGTTTAGAAACCGTAAATGAAAAAAAATATTTGGGTACTGTCCCTTTAAAAAAGCTGTTCCATATAAAACTGTTATAGAGATTAAAGTTTACTAGTATAGAGATGAAAGTTTAGTATGTACTTGTAGCGTGTGTATGTGTGAAACTGCAGTATATGAATCAGCTTCCACAGCTCCTCCTTAGCCCACAGCGTTAGGATGCCACTGAACCAGTCCCCCCATCCTCTTCCATCCATGTAATAACACACACTCCACCTGCCTGACCCAGACCTCTATTTGCCAGTTGAAACTTCTGCCTGGTGTTCTCTCACTTACCGCTTGGCTGCGGGCGCCACTAAGTTCACTCTAAATTGTGGGCTCAGACGAACGAGTCATTTCCATAATACCAGCCGACAGCTGCTGCTCTTAGTCCGAGTCTAAGTGTGTGTTAAATGAAGTAAGCTGGACTGAGGGATGTTTCTTTTAAATGGCGCTATCCCACAACCCTCTGCTGCAGCGTCCCAGATTCTGCAATGTCAGGTCGGAAATGGACGAAATTCCGAAAATCTCCTCTACACACTCCAGCAATTCCAGACAAACACAATTTATATTGAGATGTGTGTTTCCATTCGATTTTTACAACAGCAGAGTGTCGGGGCTGAGTGCATTGCCCTCTGGGGTATACGTATTTAAGCACTGCTGTATGTTCTGTACCACTTAGGCAATACATCATGTAAATAAAGATGTGTTTTTTTCATTCTTGTATTGCGCTAAAGTTGCCTGTAACCCATTTAGCATTTCTAATGTTTTTGTGTGTATGCATAGGTCTGTACCTACAGTTATACTTTATACATTTAATATGGCTTCTTATGACGGTATGAGGTATTTTATGATTGTATTAACTGTGCTGTGAGGAACAGAGGTTACCTGTGTAATAAACTTTTATTAGTCACACAGGAACACCAAAAAATAACAGCAGGACAACAGAACTGCTAAACTGTGTGTGTGTGTGTGTGTGTGTGTGTGTGTGTGTGTGTGCGCCAGCGCGAGCGCGTGCATTTGTGTGTGCGCATGTGTGCGTTTGTATGTGTGTGTGTGTGTTAGAGAAAGAAAGAGACAGAGATTTTGTTACTAGATATATTGTAAACATGGGTTACATTGATTAAATAGAACCAATAAGTAGTTTAAACTACCGATTATAGCTCATGAGAGTCACTTGTCCATGAATCAAACTACAATTCCCTGGTAACATTGTACGTTTGTTGCTGCAGATAAAATGGCAGTATTGTGTGTGTATTTATTGTATCTGTGTTGTTATGCTGGTTCCATGGTTTTAAATCTCTTTTTTTAAATCACTTTTCATTTATCATTGCCTTTAATGCAAACTGCAGTCTCACAGCGTGGATTTAATTGGGTGTAGATTGTAGATTTTGTTATCTTAGAACAGTGGTTATTAACTGCCTAATTTAACTAGTTTTCACCAACTGACAAATGAATTTAAATTGATTTGACCAACAGACTTTGGCATCAGCAACTGAAGATATGGAAAGTAGTTTAGATTTATTTTGCTATCCACAGTGCAGAACACAACTGGACACCAATTAAGAAATGGCTAAACCACTGTTATCCAAGTTTTTCTAGTTGCTTTTCTCCTGTGATCTCCATAATCAGAAGTGCTAGTGTAGCTCAATTGGTAACGCATTGTGTTAGCAACGCAAAGGTTATGGGTTTGATTCCCTGGAAACACACATACAATAAATGCATACTGTGAATACACATTGGATACATGCTTTGGATAAAAGTCAAATGCCAAAATTTAAATCAGTGGACCACCAGATCTGCTTTGGCTTTGACCTGCCATGTTCTTTATGAGTGCTCTGTCCTTCTAAAGAACATCTATCAGCCTTGTGGTTTTTCAAAGCTTGTCCATGATAGCAATAATCGATTTGTCAGCCAGTCTTTTTTTTGTTTGTCTGAATCTGGAAGTCCTGCAGGATCTTGTTCTTGCGGAGAACTGATCAGAGCGCTATGTTTAATTTTTATTAACAAACCTTATTGAAGCCATCTGGATAGATTGGACCTAATCAGTGGTCACCATAGCTAAAGAGCACAGAAGACTCATTTCTCCTGATAACCAATCACTGAGGAAGACAGTAATGACTATGATAGGTCATAGCTAAGACTTTGTGGACATAATTACTTCATGGTTTATCTGTCCTGAATTTATAATACTTGGCTGTGACCTTTCCTATCTTCCTTTTCTTCCATCACTTTGTGAAGCAGTAACTGTGGTGCCATCAGCGCCCTGAGCTTGGAGATAAAGCGCACACACGCTTCCTCTCAAAGAATCATATATTTGCTACTTTTTCGCCAATGGTCTCTCTCTTTCTCGCTCGTTTTTTATTCTTAACGCATGGTCAGATGCTTCTCACCCTCCCCTCTCGTTTCTTTCAACTGTCTTTCACTGTTTCGGAAAGATCGAAAGAGTTTGGGACTGAAGCGTCTGTTTGTGCCAGTACGTATTTTAATGGCTGAGAACCTGTGTCATTCAGAGGTTTGGGACAAATGTAGAACTTTTTAGTAGTTTACTTAATTTGAGTATCCTGAAACAGCGCTCATTCGAACTCTAAGCATGTGAGAGAGAGAGACACAAAACACGTTGCCTTTTTTCAGAGGTTCTCAACATTTTTATAGGGTCGAACCAGTTCGGTACGTTCCAAAAGTTCTTCTTCCACACAGAACATTTTGCTCTGAATTTTTAGTTTGTGTCCTGTGTAAAAAGAGGGTTAAATAAGGCATAAATATGAAGTACTAGATAATTTGGCTAATTGTTTTTTACGGTGATATTTTGCATGCAAACTGTGTATTCACCTTTTGCACCAACTGGCTCATTACACAGTTCACCTTTGCCTCTGGGTCACCTTGTAGCCTGCGTTTCACATAATATTTAAGCACAAGATCAGCTGCATGTTTTATATATAGGTTTAACCTACGGCTATACATTTTCTTGTTTTAAAAACCTAATTAAAAATGCCATAAGATACAGTCCATAGAACTTTCCTGCAACCTCGTCTGCATTTCTGGTGACCCCACGAGGGGTCACAACTTCAAGACTTCAGTTCAGATTTCCAGCATTATGTACAACACCTTAATGTGAGTTCACATAAGGACACTCTCAACACCTTTTTAGTTGTTTTCTCCACTCTTCTCACTCTTTTACTCCTTACTCTAGGGATGCTTTTTCCTGTTATCGGACACAGTAGCCTGTGTGAGATGCTTATTGACAGGAAGAACGGAACCATATGTTTATGTTTGGCTGTGTGTTGGAGCTTTTTGCCTCCACTGTGGTTTGCCGTGTAGTTCACTGTTGGCATCTTTTAATCCTTGTTTCACAAATTCTCTTGTGTTCTCACAAATTTCTCTTGTGCTTTTAAAATTCACTGTGTTTTATCAAACTCTCTCCTTGTGTATTGAAGAAACAAGCGACTGCATCTCTTGCTTTTCTCCTAATGCATTCTCTGTCTCCCTGTCTTTGTCTAGGAGAAGCTAAGAACTGGGGGCTAAGGCTCGGAGCAGGAAGCGAAGGAGACCTGTTTGTATCTGTGATCTCACCATTTATCGACCGTTGCCAGGATAAGACACCATCCTGAGACACACCTGATTCACAAGAGCAGAACTGATCTAGAAACTGCAGTGAAATGAGAGACACCCTCGAACCTTTTCCCTCTACACTTTCCCACCACTTCTCCCTTCCTTCCTCGGTACCACTTTCAGGAATGGATAAAACAGAATCCGCACCATGCAGTCAAGCCCAGTAAGCTGCGGCGATTGTAGGTAGAACTTAACTGTTCTCTGAACCTGAAAACAAATAATTTATGTTGGATCTCCAAGGTTGGTTTACAATGAGGAGAACCCGACTGTAGAAGCCAAACTAAGCACCTTGAATTGGCCACCCTGGTTCAATCTAGACCCAACCACAACAATCCCAGAACTCCTAGCCAGTGGCTGTGACATCAGAGTTGGGGGTCTAGATTTGGTCAGTCTGGCTTTTAACGTTGATGTAACGTCGCTTATCAAACCGTAGTTCCCCTGGTAACCTATCATGACTCTTCACCACACTCCTCATCGCACTGGAACTTCTTCAAACTGTTCATTGTGTTTTTTTGTGTGACGTTCATGATCCACTTGCTTTTGTTTTGTGTTCACCCACGAGGCGTTTGGTCTGAGCCTCTGATCTGCTTTAAAGAATAAACCTCAACCCTCAATCACTTCCGCCTGTGTCCTATTATTGTCTTTGTACAAAAGTTTGCTTATTTCTAATGCATTAATGGTGTTAATAGTCAGAGTAGATTAGGGGCAGTTTCATGAAAAGTGTTTTTATAGAGGGATGGGTGAAGAGAGGGAGAGGGCAGATGCTGCCAAGAACGAGAGCATTTGAGAGTGATCGCACGTTTGCTTCCTAAAGCGTAGCCTCTCTCTCTTTTATATCTCCTTACCTCTTTCATTCTTCTCACCATTTTAAATTTATCTGTCAGGCTGTGCAGTGTCGCTCCAGTAGTTCTTGAGAGGAGTGAAAATGCCTCTTCACTTTCAGGCTAAAATCCTTTTTACACACACACACACATTTCTGAAGTTGCCAGCTATGAGAATACTTCATGCCAGGAGAACATTTGCTTTACACTGGTGGCCTGGAAAACATAATGTTCATCTGTTTTTGCACACACCATGTTTTACTCGGCATACAAAATGGGTAACACAATGACTCTGAGTGGCTGATGGACAGGTCTGCTGGAAGTGATGTTGTGTGGGGAGTGTATACAACTTTTAGAAATGTGGAAATTGGAAACGTTTGACCCATTACGGAGGTAAAATAGATTGTGAATGCTGATTCATGGTGTTGGTTTAATGTCTCACACTGCGTCCTAACCAGGCAAGCTGTGATAAGTGTGTGAAGACTTTCGAATGAATTGCAATTTAAATTGAACTTGTAATTTCTGTCATTGTTCTGAGTAGCTCCGTCTATCTCACTTAAAAATTAAATTTAAAAACTTGAAAAATCATTAGAAATCTCATTTGTTTAAAATCCTGCTGTACGTCGCTGTAAACGACACTTCAAGTATATTCTGATCAGCTGTGATTGTGTCACATTTTGTTTTTGGTGTAAAAGACAGATTATTAGTGTCACATCTGGGTTAGGACACAGAGATACTGTTTATCTGTTTCTATTATGGCAGGAATGCTAACAGCCAGCCTTAGAACCTCCATAGAACCATAATACTCTGGATCTATCATTTTCAACAAAACCTTGGTTTTCTCCATCATTGCTTCTCAGCAATCAGAGGTTAATCTTCATTCTGTAAAGATTATTCCTCTCAGGGCAGATCTAACTTTCATCTCCTCCCCTGCAGCTAGGGCGGAAAAAACTCCTCAGTCCTCTCAACTTTATCAGTTCTTTTCCTCTTTTCTGCTTTCATTCCGATAGCTTGTCTGTTTATGTGCTGTGTGAACATTCCTGTAATGGAAGACAGTCTCTCACAGAGGGATTATGGAATTCTCTTTCTCACGTTCTCTAATTCCTCCCAAACCAATGCTTGGCATTATGGGAATGACAACTGCTGAACCACCATTACTGGTTACTTATAATACCATAAATACTTCATGAAGTGATTTGACAAGCACAGTTTATTGTGTTGATGTATTTCCTGTTGAAACAGGAAATTGAGGGAGGGCATTGTGAGGGGCTTGTCCCTTTTTTCCAGTTAGTCTGTAGTCTGGGGAAGAAAGATCATAGCTAGTACGATGAAACGAAGTAGTGAAGACGCTTTAAAATGTGTAAATTAGAAAGTTGTTTTCATTCCTTATCCTAGAAAGCATTTGAAGGAACAAATATCTGTGTAGTGCAAGATGAGTCATCAATATCTTTGATTTGTTTTACTGACTTAAATTTTAAGTGTGTATAATAAACACTGTTCTCAAAGCAGTGTAGTGTAGTTTTGTAATTAATCTGTCCAATATTTCTTATTTGCCTTGTACCATTTCATTGGGTGTGAGCAGTGTATTTCTCTGACCAATTAAATGTTAAGGGGCGGGGCTTATTATTAAAATACTCTCCTCCTGTTTGGTGCACCTGTAGCACACAGGCATTGGTGTGGGGCAACTCCCAGTTCATTATTTTAATGGGAAGGCAGATGGCAGTCTTGTCTATGGGCTCTGCTAGTCTGATGGTTCGATTCATTAGCAAGCAATATCCTCAAACGCGCTCTCCAAATAATTTATAAACTGCAGGCTTGCTCTCTTCATCTTCCTCTTCTCCTCTGTGCTCCTCTCGTCTCCTCACCACAGAGCTGCTAGCTAAGACGCCATCTTGGAATAATTATTCATTTGGATCAAGAGTTGAAAAATAATGTTTTCAGCTTGTGAGACACTGTATATAAACACTGGTCATTTTTCTCTGGAAATGCTTTGCTTTCTCAATTGCCCAAAAGGTTATTTTAATCAACCTGTTAAATATGGCTGAAACATTTAGTTTAATTGTTGCTAATGTAATTCAGGCCAAAATGGGGCATGTAGAATTAATTGAACTAAATAATGCATAAATGAAAGTATCATTGACTTAGCAGGTAAAGAGAGGGACTCTAGATAAGTGGGTTGGAAGATTTTGTTTAATTAAAGAAAAAGTGATTTGTGGTCACCGGAGGGGAGTGAATACTATGCTTTAGGACTCTAAAAAGTCTTGCAGTATTTTAAGCAAATCAGTTCATCTGAATTATTGTTTGAACCACTCGCGACCACAAGAAGTAATGGATAGTTCCATCACACGCCTGGATTTTATTGCTGCATCACAGTGGGTAGCCCCGCCCACTGAAATATCATTGGTCAAAAATCCTGCTCTGTGTAGTTCTATAATAAAGAACACAAATGTTCTGTTTACTTTTTAGTGTTCGATGACAGCAGGATGTCTGGTCAGGGAACTCACTGAGTTTTAAACAGGGCTTTGAACTCTTTCACTCACCGTGTGTGGCCATCTTCAAAAACGTTGCAGTTTGATTGAGACAGAGTGAGATCAAGGGAATCCAAGGTTACAGTCGGCATGCATACTTCCTCCTGAGAGGAGGAACACGATAATGAACTTCGGCTGCTGTCTTGGCGACAGGCGGGGACGGAGAGTGACCTTGTGGGCCCCGTCTCGGGGTGCATGTTTGTGAGGGATAAACCTTTTAATGGGAGTAAAACACAGGACAGTTTAAGCTAAGGCCCAAGTTTGAAGTTAGCAAGCAGAATTTTGAGGTCTCTTAGAGATTCTTATGGCAAAACAATAGGAACCTGTTGAAATAAATGGACATGCTAATAAATCGCTTTCTCCATGTGTTGTATATTAGAACCCCTTGTGTTTATTAATGTTTTATGTTTTTTGTGTTCTGTTTTAAGAACAAATACCAGGAGAGAAAAACTGGCATCTTTGTGGCAACATGACAGCCACAGTCAGCATGCATTGATTCATGCATTAATAGTATTAAAACACAGCTGTTTTCATTTGATATATGTATTATATATGTATATATTTTTATACTACATATATATTACATGCAGAGTTTCTCTCTTTTTCTTTCTCCCTCCCTCCCTCTCTCTCTCCCTCTCTCTCTCTCTCTCTGTTGTTTTGTAGACAGAGTGCACCGAACATAAATCAATCCTTGTGTGAACACTTAATCCCTTTTACGGAGAAACTGGAAAACTGGTTTTCCCATTGAGGGAATGTGAATTTCCCCTGCTGCTGTATCAGCTCCGGTCTCACCGTCCGTCTGTGCGGCTGCCTCTCTGTTCATCTGCCCCTCGGTGGCACGCTAAAACGTCTTCAGTTCCTTTTACAAGGCAGTAATGTTCTCTCTCCTGCCCTGATCCTGTACCCGTCTGTTTTATTTGTGTGGTGTGGGGGGGATATACTTCCATTAAACAAGCCTACAAGCCTCAGACTCAGTGATGGACCGGTTATTGGGAGCACTTCAGCTTGTGGGCTGTACGGTATATACTGTATATTATACGCAACTGTACGATGGTATTAAAGGTGTACAATTTCTGTCATCATTAGGCTGGTACGTTTAAGTCACGTATTCTGGTGTAGGTCCATTTACTGTTTTATTTAATTGTGCTGCCTTTAACCTTTTAAGAACATGTATATTTATGACTAAAACCCTTTTAACTAAAACAGTAAAATTAATATAATCATTAAATATATGAAATAATAACAATAAAATATACTGTTATTATCACATTTATAATAAATATATGCAGTATAGAACACAGCAGTCAGTAGTTTAAGAAACAGTAACTACTGTGAGATACAGTATCTCACTAAAACACATAGTGAGATACAGTGTGTGGACTGGGTTAGCTCCATAGCTCCAGGACTGTTGTTACGTCCCAGTCAATTTCGTGTGGATAGAAAAGTGATTTGTTTTTCATTGTGTGTGTCTCTCTTACACCTTCAAAGACATGCAAAACATTTATGGGCTGAAAATATATTGTCATTCAACAAATGTCAAGTATCCCTCTCCAGAGATTGTTTGCTTTTTTTCCTTTGGCACATACACACACATTATCGCTGCTATACGACTGCTTCCTCTTTTATTGGTTTGTGTCTCCAGGTTGGGGGTTCCACGAGGGGATTGTGTGTAGAAAAATAAGCCTGTCTTCAACCCGACTCGCCTGAGAAGCTGTGTAATTTCAGTTAGACATGTTAAACTCTTTTATGTCCTTCTGCCAGGAGCGCTGGGATTCGCCGAATCTCTCCCTTTATGACGGGTCCACACACACACCTGTTTTCATGTTTGGGTATCACAGCACAGCGGCGATAACAAACAACCGTCCCTGTGGACTGACCCGTATGCGCACACACATAAAATGCTACGTATGTGTCACACTCAAGTCTATTTTTGTGTAAACGTATGCTATTAAATAAAGTTTTTTATTATTTATTTGAATAATTATGTATATTATGGAAATATCCAGTTATGTCTTGATGAGTTTCTGTTTCGCTCTAGTTCCCATAGCTACTGATATTGTATCATTGTTTAGGTTTATGCACCTTTGTGGGCTAGCTCCGCAAATTTCCCGGATCTATGCCTTCTATATCAGACCAATCTGACCTAATGCATTCTGGGATGGCATTTGTGCTTTATAATAAGCTGTTACAGGAAGTTCTTTGTTTCTTTACTGGTACGTCAATATCACTAAATTCTAAACTGGCCCTGTTTATTTTCTTAAATCGTGGTCTTTATGTTATTGTGAAGTACTGAAGGATTTATCAGCGCATGTTATTCCAAAGAAAAAATATGCTTGTCTTCATAATCTTTGTATTATAAATTGCTGCGCTTCTTCCTTTGAGTGCATTTCCTTTGAGCTGATGTTGTGAGGTCAGGCTGGCTATTGATTCATGTGGACTAAAAGCCATTTAGTCGTTAGCTATTTAGTCATTGTTAAGGCCACTATTGGTGCATGTAACTTTTTTTGCAGATTTGAAAAGGAATGTTACCACTTGAACGCAATATTCTCTTGCCTGTGAACTTGACTCTAAACAGCGTGTGCCAGAGAGAGTTTAGGTAGCAGTCCATAGTACCGATAAGACCTTTTTCCTGTTGAATATCAGATTATACAAATATATGGTTGTAGTCAATCGTATCATTTTCATCTTTATTGTTATCTCTTATTCTCATTCTTGAAAACTGTATATTTAAAGCCTAATTTCTCATAAAAAAATACTTATTTACATGTATTGCATTGTTATCACATATCCGCGTAATGTTTTGACAATCATCAAAAAGTGTTTGTGTTTCTTCCCTTTTTGTCCTGTTTGGGTTTTTCAATGGACATCTTTACAGACAAAAGAAGCCCATTAGAGGCGGTGTAAGGTCCTTCACTCAAGTGAACTAATCTTAAAGGAGAGCTTAATCAGTTCCAGGCGGCCCTAATGCCTGACGGCTTAATTATCTGTTTCTGTAATACTAATCATGGTTAAATATTTATAAGGGACTTATGTGTGTGGACTTGACCTTTCTCAGGATCTCATTAGCATCTGCTTATTAGCTGGTTTTTCTGTCTTTCGTGGCTCTCGGGCCGTTATTGATATATTGATTACAAAACCGACGGCGAGCGCTACAAACACACATTAATAAAGAACTGCGTAACATTCGCTTATCTCTGTTCGCCCGGCGTGCGTGTATTTGGGGTCGAGGCAGGTGGGTAATGGTTGTTTTCTCTGTCTGAGGAAACCCGGCGAATCTTATCTTCAGTGCACACTGTTGTCTTTAATCGACCAGTAACAAAGCAGACTCATATCCGCCAAAGACTCAGAGGCTTGTGTACTCAGCGTTTTAAGACATCGCAATGACTGGATTTTGCTGTTCCGTGCGAATTGTCATTCAACGCACCCCTGCTCTTCCCTCAGGCCATCCGAAATGCCCTCAATCACAAAAACAGAAAAGGTCTTTCATGTAATAATGAAGTGGATAGCATTCCCTCCGGCGAACCAAATAGCAGAAACGCTGCGTTCTCTCTCACCTCTGGAGTGTGGATGTTTTATTGGCCGTGTGTCAGTTTTCTGGTCCCAAGTGTTTGGAAAACATTTACCGTGGTACAATTTTCCTAATGTACTTGATAAATACTCAAAATGAACTAATTAAAAATAATAAGATACAGATTATTCATAGTTTCTCTTAAATGTAATTCGATGACACCATAAAGACCCATAAAGTCTTTCTTCTAACACACTTTCACAATAACCATCATTGCAATGACCCACAGGAGTCAATATACTGAACAGACAAATATCTCTCGCTCTCTCTCTCTCTCTCTCTACAATAACTATATCATCACCACACAATGACAAGTCAAGCCAATAAATGCTGCCGGCTGAGATCTGCCGCAGTGTTTGTAGAATCCCAGAGGGAAATCTTGTGGTTACTGTGAATCATCTGTCGGGGTTATAGATGAATGTTATGCTTATTTATATCCCATTAAAGCACTGCTGTGGAATACAGACCGATTTTCAGTGTGCAGTGGCCCTCCATAGCCTCTAGTGAAAGTGTGTGTGTGCGCGGGTGTGTGTCCACTTAACTATATATTTGAGACAAATTTGTACCTAAATCTGAGCGAAACCTCCATTTGGGGACGTCCTTATGTGTAAAAACTATAAAAGACAGTAAATAAAGTGTTTTTTAATGTAAAAATGCAGAAAGTTTTCTGTCAGGGTTAGAGTGGGTTAGGTTATATTGTTTACAACGAGCTCTGTATAAAAACAGAAGTCTATGGAATGTCCCCATTAGATAGATAAGTAAACGTGTGTGTGTGTGTGTATGAGAATTTTCTTCTAATGAAAGTCTATACGCTTTTAGTTTGTCATTACACATGCTAAAGGGGGACGTACAAAGCATTTGCCACAAACCACACACACATATAATAAAAAGGCACCCAACACAATTCCAATGCTGTTCACCAGAGCAATATTTGAGGTCCACAGATCATTGTGGCACACACACACTGCGGCAGAACGTCTGACTGGCAGGCGTCATTATCAGGCGTGTTCCGCTCGACACGCGAGTCCAGCTGGAGAAGGAGGTGAGAGGGGCCCATGTTCACTGAGCGTGTAATGAAGGCGGGTCTGGATCAGGGTCACTGACTCCAGGCCCATTTATTTCTACAAGAGGGCTTGGGTCTGGTGTGTGCTTTAAATTGCTGCCGATGGGGTTGGTGAAACCTGGATCACTTGGTGACAGACAGTAATATAAATATACTTATGGCTGGTTGATATTATATTTTAAACCTACAGTATAAAAGACATGCTTTAACTAAAATGATTTGTTAATGATTATTTTATAAGTACTATAAAAAGCAGGTTTTATGGTCTCAAATGAATTGACAGTTAAATCATTTGTCACACAAATGATTTAACCGCTTTTGAAAGTTAAAAAATGGAATTTACAGCACCTTAAATAAATCCTTTCCGTATGCTGTATATATCAATTTTAATATAGTCTCTTCATGTTGAATAAAGTGCATTGACATGTTATTTATCTTAATTCCCGTAGTTTTGTAATTGATCGGTTTGAATGATTTGTTTAATGTTTTTCAATGCAGTTACAGTACTAATGTAATAGGATTACATTAATTTAAAAAAAGTCTCGGAAAAATAGTAACATTTAAAGTACTTTTCATTATTTTAAAGGCTCATAAATTTGACTTTAAATCCAAGGTAAAGTCAACAGGTTTGTGTAAGGGTTGAGTTTAGGGGTCGAGTCAAAATAATCTTGGTGTGAAACTACAAGAGCTTGTCAATAATACATGCTTGTCTAACGTCTGTGTGTATGTTAGTAATTGTTATTGGAGCCCTTGCAACAGACTGTGTCCCAGCCTGATTTCTGGCCTTCAGGACTGAACCTCTCACCCATAAACCACATGGTCTAGATTTTTATTTATTTTGCCACCAATCAACATTCTCAGAGCAGACAGACAGCTGCGACATATGAAGCCATGATATACTCATTAGCATGAACGAGCGACAAGACGCTAGACACAGACTATAGCATAAACTCTGTGCGTGATTTGGTCTGTATACTTTAGTTTGACCTACACTGCTAGTCAAAAGGACAAACCTATCCATTGTTTAGTATTACTATTTCTGACATTTTAGATTAAGTAATAAAAACAAGAGAGTAACGCAAATGGAACTATGGAATTGTTTATTTTTTATATTTTTTATTATGTTTATTATGTATATTTTTTTAGCTGTTTATCCTTGATTTTGTGGGCAAATAACGTGTTATGTCAGTGAAGTAATGTATTTTTATGAATACATATCAATATGAAGTCAAGCGTGTGAGTTAAACACAGTGAGCTGTCCAAAGAGCTACAGTGTATTAATGGTTTTCAATAGTACAGTAATACAACGGTACCTTCATTTATATTCAGTGGCACGAAATAATTAGAATAATGATGTACCATGGAATTTACATTAAGGAATACCATGGTAACACCATGCTATATTTTTGGGTCGACATTTCATATGTTTGCCTATATATCTATGGTCTCAGGAAAAATGTGTTTAAATTTGTGGGGGGGGGGGGGACATTATATAATGGCTACAAGTACGACTGCTTTGAAGAGAAAGACATCACTCAACACACACACATGAAAATGAAGAGTCTACTGCTGTGAGAGGAAAGAGATAAAGTTCAGATAAGGACAGAAAGAAGGAGTTAGAGGGTAACAGACGGTACTAAATGAACCGAATCTTCATCTAGAGCAGAACAACAAAATGATTACACTCCTCCCATTAAATAATGCTGTTATAAATACACACGTTTGTCCTCATATAGTGCGTGGAGGAGAAACAAAACGGCATGTGAAAAACTTCAGGAGTTGAGAGGGGAGGCGCAAGGCTGTGTGTTAGCTCCTCTTCAGTTGCTCTCTGTATGGGGCGCAGAGGTAAAGCTGAGAGCTGAGGCTCAGGCCATGAAGGAGAAAACAAAGACAACCTTAGGCGAGGATACACATATACACACTGTGTGCGCTAATGTGGTTTCTGCATATGCTCTTTTATCACATATGCACACACACTGTTTAGCGTAATGTCCGCTAACACATCTTAGCAGAATCCCTCTAGACTAAACTGAGGTGACTGAAGTGGGATTAAACAGGTCAGTCTGACCAACTGAGTGACCAAGAGATGGCAGAGACAAACCTGATCTCCAGACGCGAGTGACACATCGTTTTACTGTTCTAAACATGCGACAAGCCGAAGATTTCTCCATCATCTAAACTCTGTTTACCCTCATCTCAGCAATCAAGGAATATAATCAGCAGATGGAGGCAGAAAGGACGCGCTGTTTCCGTTTCCCAAATCAAATATGTGCTCATCATAAGAAAAAGAGGAAGAAAAAAAAGCCATCAGAGAAATCTCTCAGATCGGCAGAATAAATCTAATTTCCCTACAAATACATCTGTGATATTTCAAACCTACGGCCCGGGTTAATCTAACGCTTCATTTACATTCAAATAAAGCAAAAGTCATGTTTTATCAATAATAAGAAGTCAGTGGAAAAAATAAATGAGTTTTTAAGACAGCAAAAAAGAGGGTTTACACGCTTTCCTTGTGTATTTTGTTCTCAGAGAGTCAACAAAATATAAAGCGACCCCATTATTCCATTAAGCGGAAAAACTAAATTATCACCGAGTGTAACTGAGTCAACAGAGATTTTCGGGCGTGTTTGATGAATTTTGTTTACACACGGCATACTCAATAAGCAGTGACCCGCTGAAGGTGTCTGTTTAACAAATAAATGAGGGAAGAGGAGTGTGACAGAGGAAGTATTTGTAATATTAAGCTAATTCTCATGGCAGGATCATTTTTTCGGTGTTCTTGCTAGGACTCGCATCATTGTCACTATTGTTGGAAGTGTTGAACTTTGGCACAACTTTGGTGTGTCTTACACTTGAAAGTTGTTATTCATTTTCTAAGTGGTTAGAATATCACAGAGCGTTTGAAAGTAAACAACAACCTAGCAATGCTATGGTTGCCACCGAGAACACCCTACCAAAGCCATAGCAAAAAACTGCATAGCAACACCCTGGCAACCACCAACAGCAGTCTGGCAGTGTGGCAATTTTCATCAGAAAATGTAAAAATGTAATATTTTTCCCAACTTAATTTTATGCTCTCAGGCAAGAATTGTGTATTGTGAGAGAGATACAGACAGCAGTTTTTTTTACAAATTACCCCTATTTATCAGAGATAAATTAAAAATAAATAATAATTACAAATAATAAATATAAATTTAAAATCAACCAGCAATCACACACAAAACATTAATAACACAACAAAAATGGTTAAAACGTCTTTTTTAACACTTTGAAAAGAGAGCAAGCGAGAGAGAGAGAGAGAGAGAGAGAGAGAGAGACTTGTTTCTTCTCTCATGCTGACTATGCCAAACTGCAGTAGTAAGGTCAGATCCTCTTCATCTTAATAAGACATCTTGAGAATAGGAGACTGTGGTTCTTACACACCTACACCTCCTTAACCCCTCCCACTCCTCTCTGGTGTGCAGACAAAACCAACTCCCACTGTTGAGTTAAATTAAATGCAGGCTAAGAGAATGTGTGCCACCAGACCCTCACTGCTCTGTTGGCAATTTCACACAGCAGTTCCCTGTTTAAAATCACGGGAAGCAAACACAGGTGCTTATTCATCGCTGTCGTCTCGGAAACACCCGCGCGCACCTTTTCCTGTTCTCTTAATTAGCCACTGACACACACAACAAACACAGATGCACATTGCTGTTATCATGGACTGAGACACACACACACACAGACGCGCAGAGTTGCTAAGAACAATCCCAGCTAACAGGGAATGTTCTAAGAACGTTGGCTACTGTTCTTTAAAAGTTTTCTGAAAGTTACCAAAAACATTCATACATTAACATTAGAAAAACGTTATATATCATGTATATCAAAAAGGTTATTCTTAAGTAGTTAGTGGTCTTAAGTAGTTTTGTTTAAAACGTCACACGTTTGAATAACGTTCTTCTAACTATACGATAATGTTGATATTATACATCGTCTAAAAAAACTGGATGTTTTGAACGTTCCTAGAACTTTCAAAATAACATTTAATGCTTTTGTTACTTGGAAACGTTAGGGAAACATTCTTGCGACCCAAAATTCTTGCTGGGGTATCAATCAACACACATTTTGGCGCATGCTGATCACTACCACTGAGACGGTCTCAAATGAAGGCACACACACGCGGGACGCCCGCCCTGTTCTGCAGCATGGTTTGATGGTGATAAAGGTTTTTATGTGTCATCTGCTCACGGCTGTTGAACCGCAGTGTGTGAAACTGTCTTTTAAATGTCACCTTGTGAACACACAAGGGAAACCCCCACAGGACTCACAAGCGCAATCGCACAAACACACACTCGCTGTCGCTTTTCAAAAGCAATTCACAGTATGCGTGTTTGGAATCGGTGTGCAAAAGAGAGAGAGAGAGAGAGAGACCCTCGCGATACTCCGGTTCGCTCCATTCTGTTCCCAGACAACCGTGGCGGGAGGGATGCACCCACGCTCTCGACCCTAATGGATCTGAGGGCAGTTCACAGTCACACTATTAGGAGTGAAAAATTACCCTCGCCTGCATCCCTGGGCAACACACTGACCTACTAATGCCAATCAAACCCCACGCAGACCAGGGAGAGATTACGATCTAAGCAGGCCAGAGATGCAGAGATGGTATCAGCTCTCCGCTTTCAATCAATACTGGCTGATTCTAACAGCCATTGATTGCATCAAAACCTCAATCCCAGATCTTAGATGTGATTATGTAAAGGGGAGCCGTGACACTTTATTGAAAACAATGAGTCTGACGCAAGACGCTGGAGGAAATATTAATCTTCCTGTGTCACGTAACCGAACTCTGTCACTCCGCTTGATTTATGATGTGTGTGCTGTGTGTTTATTCATGACAGCTGAGGAGACAAGACATACAGTAGGCTGTGTTCAAAACTGCATACTTTTATACTACTCTTAGTATTTTCTACAGTATGCAGTGTACTGTGTACTTTAAATAATTTAATCTCTGTATTTATGGTGTACCTGCATTAAGACCTGCGAATTTTGCCAAACCGTGCAGCACACTACACTGCATACTTTTTCCCACAATGCAATGCGCTTGACTTGACCTTCTAGTGTCATGAATGAAGCAGCAGTAATATCAGCCATCGTTTTCATACTTTGTTTTGACCTACAAATCTTTACTTGATTCATAACTGCTGAGATAATTTCACGCAATATTGGAAACAATAAAAACAAAACTGTATTTTTTAAAACAATATGATTCGAAGCTACTTGCTGAATTAAATATACAAGTATTAAGGCCATGCGACAATGTCGCATACTTCTGTTCATGACTGGGAGTATGCAATAAAGCTTGTATTTTATTTGGAACACAGCCATAGACAAATGTTTACCCGCAATGTTTAATTTGTGTTGGTTTTCATGTGTTTATACGTCCATCATTCCTCTGTAAACATCGATGCGACCAGTAATTAAAATAATGAAGAAAAATACACTCCCGGCAACCCGGACATGTGACATATTTCATCATAATGACCTGTGATGGATTGACCTGTATCATATAATGCATCTGTTACCTGTATACGGCTGCTGTAGCTGTTTCAATAGAACAATATGGAATGGCATCTTTTCCTGTATATGTCAGGACTCCGGTTTGATCAATCGGGTTTGTATTGTTATTTGTCGGAGCTCGCGGTATTTTGACAGCTTGCCGCGTGCTTCGGTGTCTGCGTCACCCCTCCCTCTTGTTATCACTTACAGCTGTGTCTTGTTAGTCTCATCACACTCACCTGTATCACGCTGATTTGTTTCCCTTTATAGCTCTTCCCGCTGTGTGCTGTCTTTGTCAGATCGTC